>JAEIFJ010001218.1:0-25294 GCA_018903435.1 Leucophenga varia | reverse complement strand
TATTTCAATGACAGTGCTACCTAAAAACAAGGAATAACGTTCATTCGGTGGAACCGAAGCTGAAATACTCGTTGCGTCAATACTTTTAATAGTTTATATGTTCACCAGGTGCTTAGATTAAATTTCATGATGAATTTGGTCAACTTTTGTATGGAGGCTCTATGTTATATTTGCCCGATCTTTACCATATCGATAGTGTTCACTTAGGTGGACATTGGAATTGATTTTAACAAATTTAATTGCAATATTTTTTTTTTTTTTTTTTTTTTTTTTCCGATGTTGCAATAGAAGCTCTTTGTTATGTAAAAGTAAAGGTTGCGTTCTCTATGACATACGTAATCTCCAAAATAGTAATTATTTTAATGCCGAACCAATGCTCAACACTTTTGAACCCCTTCTTATCGAATGAAGATTCTTCTTCATACCAGTGGAAAGGGTTTTGTAAATTTTCCCTTTCTGTCAATTAAGTCACATTAAATTTCTAGATACGAATCAGTACTGAGAATCTACACATTGATTCTATTATTGGAAGTGCTGTGATTGATTGTAGAAAAATACTTATTATAACAATTTCGTTGTATTTTTATGCATTTAATTCCAAAATGCTGAAGTGTATTATATTTATGCATTTCTTGCATAGAAAGCGTTTACGTTGCAATGTTTTTGTATTTATTTTAAACAACCCACTCAATCCTGCAAATGTTTAAGAGACAATTGTGAACATTTTCACCTTTTTTTATCAATACACAAACTTAAATTTAATGCTAAAACTAATAGAATACAGAAACTGACAAATTTAAAATAAAATATTAATGTAAATTTCAAATATTTCGTACTGGATCCAAAAGCAGTAATACTCTCCAGAAGATTTTACAACTTTTCAAGAAATCTTATGAAAGCAATTGAAACTAAGTAATAAGTTTCGGTCGTCATTTAAAACTCATTTAATATCTTTTACTGTTTAAACCGAATCGTTTTTCAATAACTTTTTAACTGACTGAACTACAAAATATTTACATATTTTCAAATTTTCAAAAAATTTCGACCATAAACATATTTAAATCATAGTGCTCTTTTCCAAAATTCTAAAAATAGCATCGATAATGTTGCTATCTCACTTCCACTCTCCCTGTACAAATTGTCATAATACAGAGTTGTCATCATTTATAAAAATTTACTTCACAGCCACACTGTTTATATAAAATATCAGTACAAAATTCTGCAAGTATGGGGCTGCAGAAATTTATGCAAATGCATTCTATATAAATTGTTTTTGTAAACTTTCTGCAGTATATATTTCTTCTCATACACAGGCTTTTGTGAAAACCCTAAATATAAATTCATATTCGAAGATTTCTGAAGCGTTTACTGATTCACGATATCCTAACAAAGGTAAATTTTGCTGTATTTATGTTTGAATTAAATGCATGGAAGGAGCCTTTAGACCCTATAATGCATAACGCAGTTTCCGTCTGTCTATCTGTTGCGATACGCTTTATTCGGTTAGTTATATAGCCCCAATAGAAACTGGCCGATTATTTTAGCATTTTTGTTTGAAAATAGTAGTTATGTATAAATGTATTCATTTCAAATTAGGTAAAATCGCATATAATGTCCTCCTATATATACCTCCACGATATGATATAAGTAGGGCCACTAAACATATCGCCCATATCCCATTTTGTGATAATTTCAAGAAAATTATTTCTTTCTTTATGTTTACCTTACCATATTGTGTCTAAACTTGGGTTTTATAAGACCATTGAATCCCACGCTTATCCTAAACACACATAAACTTTTCAAAGATTTGTATGACAGGTATTTCAGCATCGGTTCCACCGAAGTTAACATTTTTCCTTGTCTTAACTTATTATTGCTCTTTACATAAGTGTATATATCTTTGCCTTGATTTACAATTAGCCCCGCTTCTTTCTATTCCATGAATGATGAACGAAATTATTTTTAATAATGACCACCATTATAGTAGTTTTGGCAAAAAAAAACCTTTCGGTGATTTTTTCACAGTGACTTGAAAATTGCAATGTCCCACTGCAACTGAATGTAGTGATCTGCGATTTTCTTGTTCCTCGGTGAACATGTTCAGTTAGTGGCGATTTAGCGAACAGTGAAACTGTTCATTGGTGCTTTTATCATTCTTCGTGAATCGTTTATATTCGCTTGAACACCGAACCTGCAGAAATTCGTTGGTACATTTGCCAGTGACTTGATTTGCCAAAAAGTGAAATTCACTGTAAGCGCGGTCATTTTTCAATGACCTTAAACAAAGTCGGTTTATTATATTGGTCTAGCGCGATTTTGTTTATATATATTACGAACAGTGAACCTGTTCAGTAATCGCTGATTGTTTTTTCGCGAACTACTCTTTTGGGACTGTTTGCAGTCCCTGCGATTTTCAAGACGTGTCGCTAAACACATTCAGACTCAAAATCAGTCTTTTTGCCAACACTAGTTGATCATTTTGAAAACTCTAATTTGTTATTGAAATTACTTGTGAAGCAAATCTGTGGGAACAAAAGCAAACCCATGTACCTCTCCAATTTTTTTTAAAAATCGTCCTTAATTACCACTTGAACAGTTTGCGCCCTGTTTGAAGATGTTACTTTTTTCCAAGCCTCTATGACATCTGCGTAGGGTTATTTTCGTTTTAATGAGTTCGACAAGATCCATGATGGAATATTGTCTACATAGCTGATTTCATCCTTTTAGAATGACTTATAGCGTCTTCTACGCTTTTTCATCTGAAATTGAGTGTTCCTCCAAGATTTCAGAATTTATTGACTTATTTTTGCTTACATAAAAATTGAAATTATGAAATGAAGAGAGAAACAAGTTGAACTTGGTACATAGATAAAGGTTTTGTTATTGCGAGATTTGTTACGAAGAATTTGTGTTGCTCTTCGATATCTATCAATGGAAATGGAATTGTAGTAATAAGTCTAAGCAAAAGCGATAATAAATTTTCTTAGCATACTTTTTAGCGCGAGTCTTTTTTTTTTATCATACATACGCTGGCAGTCCCTGATCTAATGATAATGATGGTTTCCAAATAACATTTCGCCTGTATTTTTTTTCTGTGTTACGAACTGAGTTACAAAATTATAATACACAATTTTTACGCCATGTATGGAAATATATAAAAAAAAAACAAAATAAAAATTAAAAATATTTTTTATGATTTTTTAAAACGATTTGACATATGAAAATATTGTATGTTTATTTATTATTTTATTTTTTTCTTTTGCGGTTATACGTTTGCGTATTGTTATAAATTAAAATAAATAACATTTATATACGTGAATATTTAGTACAGCTGCTGCAATGTTCCATATGCCTAGTGTGTGTATATGTGATGGATAATATTTATTTAGCTTAAATTGCTTGCAAATTATATGTGCAAAAGTGTCAAGCATTGAAAATTTTTATTAGCAAATGTTAAATTTTATTAAATCTCTGCTCTCTTACTAAAGTTATTTATTTATTTAATTATTATTTGAAAAAAAGGAAAATATAATTATTTTATTGAACTGAAGGCTTAAAGCTCTAAACACTTACTTGCCACCACTTTGTTTTTTACTCAAAATTTGGTTAGGGAATGCTGGTATACTGTGAGACACACTTTTTCATTGCTCGATAGCTTCCATATAAATATAATTTAAAACTTTGAGAATGTTTGGGTTACCCCGAAGGAGAATAGGACTGTGTGATTTATCGATTAATCAATGAACAATCGATTATTTTGTATAATCAAGTGATCAATTAGTTGAAGAATCAATAATTGATTAATCAACTGATTATTTAAACAGTAATGAAGTAGGTTCATAGCGGATAGAGGACAGTATCGGCATTGATTAGCAAGCTTTATCCACAAAAAAAAAAGGTCTTCGCTTATATCAAAACTTAATTTTTGATAATCATGATTAATCAGCAACAATCGATTTATTTTTACAATCATCAACAATCGATTATTTCCAACAATCACACAGCCCTAAAGGAGAATCTACCTTTTGATTTAAGCAATTTATTATAATTATTGTTGCCAAAAAATATTTGTTTTTAAGATTTTCGAGACTGTTGGGGAATTTCAGACATTGTCCAAATAAAATAAAAGATGATCAAGGAAAACCGTTAACTCGTCACCCAAAATTTTCGTGACAAAAGGGACTATATGATATGATAAAGTGACCTAATCTTTATGTAATGTTATAATTGCCAAATCCTTATCAAATCTAGACTGTACACCTGGGCTACCACGAACACCCGAAATAAATTTAATATGTATAAAATTCTTTTCACAGTATTTGTAAAAACTCTTCCGCAACGGCTTGACCTTTTTTTGAGATTTTTTTCCCGTAAATTCAGTAGATCAATGAATAGGACATAAACTATTGATCAAAAATTCATCGTATATCCTAAACACTAAATAATTTTAATGAAATTTGTAGATGTGTTTTTTTTTTTTAATTAAAAGACAGTATATACGTGGGGTTTTTTTCTTCACTCGCTTAACAGTCTCCACTTGGGACTAGAGGACTGGAACAAGGGTGCAACAAAACGCGCTACACAATTTCTCGATGGATCCAAGATGGGTTCAGGTGTAGTTGTGGCAATATACTGCGCTGAGCCAAATTTCAGGCTCTCGTAAAAATTACCGGACAACTGTAGTATTTCCAGAGTTTTTCGCAAAAACGAAAATCTGGCTCAGAGGGTAACAATATACCTACAAATCTCACTACGGACACTGTACTGCTTAGGATTGAATTTGGAAAAAGTAGAGGAACAAACCCGACTGCAGAGCAAAAACTATCGCAGCACCTGCTGCAGCTCAAAGGAGAGACTACAGGCTGCTGATCGGCATTCTAACAGGTCATTGTCTAGCGGCTGCTCATGCTAAAAAGCTAGGAATAACCAACGACGACAGTTGCAGGAAATGCATGGATCATGGCACCCAAGAGTCCATGGAGCAACTATCGCCACAGTAAGACTGAAACACCTTGGATCACCCTGGATAGCATCACTGGAAGATGCGGGCAAATTGATGTCAGCTTTTAACTTTCGCTATACTTGCAAAATACTACAGGAATACTGAACGACCTCCGAATAGGCATCAGTAAGGAACAAATTGGGCTATACATGAACCCCACCAAAAAGAAATATGGGTGGTAGGCGTCACCCCATAAAATCGATCAAGAAATTCATCTTATTTTTATAAATATTTGAGAGATATGAAATTCGGTAGACATGATACTTGGACCTGTCAAGTTTGAAAAATTGGGCGTGGCCCCATAAAAGCGACTCAATAAAAAAATGAATTTTTTTATACCCGTTACACAAAGTGTAAACGGGTATATTCAGTTTGTCCGAAAGTTTGCAACGCATTGAAGGAGACCTCGGAGACCCTATAAAAGTATATATATTATTGATCAGCTCGATGAGACGAATCGATTTAGCCATGTCCGTCTGTCTGTCCGTCTGTCTGTCTGTCTGTTGCGATGAGTGTTACTCGGAAAGTTTTAAAGATATTGACCTGAAATTTGAAACTTAAGCTTTTTGTGCTATTAGTTAGTTTGTTTGTCAGAACCAAGGTGCCACGCCCATTTTTAGATATAGCCCCATACAAACTTACCACTTTTTTTCGATTTTTTGTATGAAAATAGTTATTATTTATGAATGGTTTTACTGCAATGTAGGGTAAAATACTTCTAATGGCATCCAATATCAAAAGAATGTTGCCATGCCCATTTTCAGATGGGCAAACTTACCACTTTTTTCGATAATTTGTATAAAAATACGTATTATTTATGAATATATTTAATCCAAATAGGGTAAGAACACTTTTTATGTAATCCAATGTCAAATCTAAGGCGCCACGCCCATTTTTATCTATAGCCTCCATACAAACTTATCGCCCATTTTCGAGTTTTTATATGAAAACATTTACTATTTCTGAATGAATTCAATTAAATTTGGTAAAATCAATTCCAATGTCCACCTAAGTGAACACTTTCGATATGGTAAGGATCGGGCAAATATAACATAAAGCCTCCATAAAAATTTGACCAAATTCATCATGAAATTTAATCTAAGCATCTGGTGAACATATAAACTATTAAAAGTGTTGTGTAACGGTTATTTCAGCTTCGGTTCCACCGAAGTTAAGGTTTTTTCCTTGTTTTTTTTTTTTTAATAATTGACATGAAATTCGGAATACATGTTACTACACTGAAAAAAAATTTCTTGAGATTTGGAATCTTTATGGAATAGATCCATTCCCCACGTTCTCCTACATAAAAAGTAAAAAACTCTGAACCAAAAATTGTTTGAACTTTCAATAAATAAAATTTTAAGACAAAATTTTTAAAAAGTTATAAAATTGCAGCAAACTTCATTTCAAAATAAATATGCAATTTACTATGCAAAATAAAATCAAAATTAAATAAAATATTTTATTTTTATTTAATCAAATGTAAATTTTGTGGTCACGATTTGAATATGGTGATAAATGAGTCTCTGTGTGTGTATTTAAGCGAACACCATCTGTGTGATTAGCTGAAAAGAGTTTAAGTGGATTATATTTAAATTATATTAAACTTAGGATTAAAATTAATTAAATAGCAACAATTGTATTATTTTTTTAGAATATATGCTAGTATTTTTTGTGGTTTTAAATTATTTTTAAACAGAACTGTTTTAATTTGGAATAATTGAGTTTGGAATAAACGAGCATAATGACAAAGGAACATAGAGACAAATGAACATAATGACAGAGGGACATAAAAACAATAAGAAAATATATAAAGAAAAAGGAACATAATGGCGGACACACATAATGATCAACGAACATAAAATTAGACGAACTTGACTAGACTGCGCCTTTATGTTTTACAATTATTTATTTTTTATTCTTTCTACAACTGAATGGCACTGATTGTACAATCTAAAGGATACGTTTGACCAAACCTATAATTTTCTTAATGAAATATTGAAATACAATACAAACGTATTATTACCATTAGTGTCTTAACGAAGATAAAAATTATAAATCACTTAACGCTTAATGCACAAAATGGCCTAAACACACAGATTGAAGCCGTATATGGATGGCATTATAGGTACAACATATAAAATCAAATATATTCAATGTGATTATGAAAGCTTTTTGTGGCACAAAAGCAATAATTATCAATTGCGCAGCGAACGAGATAATTTCAACAATTCAATTAATTTTTGGGCCTGTTTTTGCCCCTTCCCTTGCTTTGCCGGGAGAAAAGGAAGATAATTAAAAAGAAGAAGAACAAAAAAAAAAGGGAAGGGTGGGGTTATTTTTTTTTAACCAAGGGAGGGAATTTTTTCCGCCGGGGGGCCAACACACAGCGGGAAAAAAAAAAAAAAAAAGGGGGAAGAAGGAGGACGAGGAGCACAAAGGAGGTTGGGGTGAGGCCACCAAGGTTCAACATGTCAGTAGCACAATTCAATTGAATTGAATTGAGGTGATTCAATAAGAATTTCGTAATGGAGGTATGGCGGGCGGGCGTAAGTTTTCTTCCATCTTCCATAGTTACCGGCACATTGCATGTAATCAAACAGTTTGCGTAGCAATTGTTCGGTATCGTTTGACTGATTTCGTGTTAAATCAATTAAGACATTTTGACGTAGAATCTTTAACATGGACATTGCGCGCGCGTTCGTGTGTGTATCTGTGTGTGCGTGCTTTCAATTCGTGTTGCAGATCTATTTATCTAATGTTTACAACTTTAGTTCGACTCCAAAATATATACATACAACATATTTCCGCTTGAGCGCCTTACATACTGACAGTTTTGATTTACACCGAAAATTTATGCAGTTTGTACGTCTAAAATATGTCAAAGAAATACAATTTTTTCTAAAATATTTACAATATTTAATTTTTAACAATTTGATAAAATAGTTTTCTTTTTTTTTTAAATTTTTAAAAAAACTTCTAAAGTTTGTTGCCCAAGATTCCGCAAATAACTTCAAATATAAGCCACCATCTACAAACTTTTTTTGGAAATTTTCTGCTTTGACTTATTTTCTGCATGAGTGTTTATGAAGCATCAAAATGCTTATTTTGAATTTGGTGGTATCAAAGTTTTTTTTACTCTTTACAAAGTGTTTGCTTTCACGTTTTTATATATATTTCCTGCGTCATTCTCCTTATTCATCTCTAGCTTCATTTCATTATTATTTTTTAGATATATTTGAAAAATATTTTATAAAATTCACTTTTATAATTTTATACCACACGTTACTATACGAATTCTTCTCGTGACGACGTCAAAGCATATGACACGCTTCGTTTCCCAACGATACCCGTGTTTTGTGGGCTTCTCACACAAGCGCATTACATGATAGTAGGTAGGACTGGTTACCACTGAAATATAAAGTAAATGATGGTAAAGTTCAATCTGAAAAACTATATACTAAAAGTATCTAGAGTATTTTAACAGTTAAACTATTCTTCGATTATAGACCTAGCACGGTATGACCAATAAGATCTTCGGCTTTTATTTCGTCATGGGTGGTGCCATGGTCATTAGTACCAGAATCACTAATAAGTCACATTGAAATTTGGATATCTATGCTTTCTCATAATATGAAAGATGGAACGTTGCCTAGAAGAAGAAGATGTAGTGTTCATATACATATAATTGTTCTAGTCAACGTTCAACGATCTTTCATATTACGAGAAACTTAAAAGTTTTCACTTAAACCCACGAACAGATGCTGAACGGTTTTGGACAGATGGATAATTTGATTTTAAATGTCCCTCAAGAGTTAGGAGAGAATACATTATAACCAGTTTTATTTGTATCTGCGCCCAGGAAAAGACGTTGACTAAGGTAGAAACGAAGTTTTGATACCAGTCACACGAATCTTTCGAAAAAAAGTCGGAAGTTTGAGGTGATTCAGTATAGGGACCATATGATATAGTGACCTGATTCAATATATATCGTTAACTTATCCTCATAAAATATATACTTACACATGGACTACCATAATATAAGTTTTGAACTTATTTAAAGTTATTAGCTTAATAAATTACAATTTTTCTATATTATTATTCAAAATAAGTATTGGGTTTGTATGGGAACTATATTCTATAGTGACCTGTTCTTTACCAAAACTCTTGTCGTCTTTTGTGGACATTAGAAGTGTTTATATTAAATTTAGAGTGAATACAAAAAGTTGGAAAAGGGCGGTTAAATTATATGGGGTCATAAAATCGACATGGCGTATTGGTTCTGACATTGGATGACACAAATTGTATTTTCACCATACTTCAATCGAATACAATCATAAACAATAACTACTTTCATTCA
The DNA here is from genome assembly GCA_018903435.1 of Leucophenga varia. Classification (NCBI taxonomy): domain Eukaryota; kingdom Metazoa; phylum Arthropoda; class Insecta; order Diptera; family Drosophilidae; genus Leucophenga; species Leucophenga varia. Next base: position 15,932 of record JAEIFJ010001218.1, on the reverse strand, counting down.
AAAAATCAAAAAAAACAAGGAAAAACGTTAACTTCGGTGGAACCGAAGCTGAAATACCCGTTACATGGGCGTGGCGTCTTGGTTTTGACCATGGATGACAAAAGAAATGTTTTTACCTAATTGGGAGCGAGTACATTCATAAATAATTACTATTTTTAAACAAAAACAAGAAAAAAGCTAACTTCGGTTGAACCGAAGCTCATATACCTGTTACACAACATTTGACGTGGATAGACCTTCGTGTGCAGCATTTGTATTAAATTTTATTTCAAAATACTAAACAAATTAAATATATTCTTAAAAATTTAGGAATTCGCGGTCCGATTTAGACCAATTTTAAACTGAAGATTTGGCTTAATATACGAAGCATTTGTACCATATTTGAAGCCATTTGCTTTATAAATAAATTTTTTTCTTATAAGAACTTGACAAAATGTTATTCTTTTCTATGGGAGCCATATCTAAAAGTGGGCGTGGCACATTGATTTTAACATAGAAACTACACAGGACCTAGAAAAGCTTAAGTTTAAAATTTCAGCCCAATATCTTTAAAACTAAGCGAATAAACCGCGCAGCAACACACAGACAGACGGACAGACGGACGGACAGACAAACAGACGGACATGGCTAAATCGATTCGTCTCGTCGAGGTGATCAAGAATATATATACTTTATAGGGTCTACGATGCATCTTTAATGCGTTACAAACTTTCCGACAAGTGAATATACCTGTTTACACTAGTGTAACAAGTAAAAAAATCGAAAAATCGGTAAGTTTGTATGGGGCTATACCTAAAAATGGGCGTGGCACTCTCATTTTCGAACTTAACATAGTCGTTGCCGAGAAAAGCTTAAGTTTAAATTTCAGTCAAATATCTTCATCGAATAAATCGCATAGCAACAAACAGACGGACAGACTGACAGACGGACAGACAGACAGACGGACATGGCTAGATCGATCCGTCTCTATCGAGCTGATCAAGAATATATATACTTTGTGGGGTCTCCGATGCCTCCTTCAATGCGTTACAAACTTTTTGACAAACTGAAATATACCCGTTCACACTATGTGTAACGGGTATAAAAAAAAAAAAAATTGGAAAGTATGTGGATATGGGCTATACCTAAAAATGGGCGTAATGCTTTGTTTCTGGCATATAAGCTTCCTCAGGATCAAAAAAGAAGAATTAATAAATATTTTTGTATCAAAAAACTTGAAAATGGGCGGTAGACTTGCATAGGAGCTACACGTTAGAGTGAGCATGGCATTCTAATCTTAATATACAAAAACATTCGCTCTAGTTGAAAATCTATTGAGCTGAAACTTTAGATTTTCCCTGTTCCCTGAGTTTCGAGTTTCAGCTAAATATTTTTCATAACTGAGCAAATAAATGATCTATCAAGAGAAAAACACGACCTAGATCGATACGTCTTGTAAGGCTGATTAAGAATAACACTAGGGTCTATGATGCCTGCAATAATGCGTTACAAACTTTCTGACAAAATGAAAATAACCTCTGCCTGTTGCGAGGTGATACATTAGTTTAGTTTTAAAGATATTCAGATGAAACATTAAATTAAAACTTTTCTCCTTCCCAGGTACTGTGTATGTAAGATTACATGCCACGCCCACTCTAAATATAGCCACTATACAAATTTTCGAGTTTTTTATGAAAAAGTTGTTGAAAATGCGCGTATAGAGATATTATACGCGTATTTGAGAGAGAGAGAGAGAGAGATATTTGATTAGCAGATTTATTAGTAGCGATCGCAGTTAGGTTAGAAGGAGATAACTGAAAAAGCGACTTACATGCTTTGATACAATTGGGGTGGAATCCAAGATGTTGCAGCGCAGGTCGGATGCACAAGATGTAGGAGATTTTATGTTGCAAATAATACTCGCTTTTGTTTCGTATTTCAAATATGTATATGTTTTCTTTTATTTCGTAGTTTTTATATATGTAGGGTAGTATAAGGTTTTTTTATATCGTAGTTTTTATATATATTTATTAGATATAAGTTTTTGATTTTAAATAAACCGTACAAATTTTAGGTGTGATGCCAAAGCGGTATTACAAAAAAGTGCCAATCATTTTCTTTTCGCGCCAAGCCGTGGAGAATAAAACCGTTTTCTTAAACTGATTCATTTGACAGATTTTGTAAAAATAGTGGAACAAAAGAGAGGTTTGCGCTAACTGTTATACAAATGCGTTACAAGAATAATTTTAAATTCGGCTTTCTCCACGGCCGTTATTTAATATCTAGATGAGGCGCGAACAGTTATTGTTAATTAATGTTTTCACTTTAAATTGGTTCAAAACTCTTCTAATGTCATTCAATGACAAAAGGTGAAAACTCCCACTTTTTAGGTTTAGTCCCATACAAACTTACCATTAACTTTAGTATGAAAATTATTATTATTTGTAAATGAATTCACAGCTAATTGATAGAACCACTTCCAATTTCGTCCTTATGTATTCACTACCGACGAATCGGGCAACTATGTATAATATACTGTCTCCATAGAAACTTACTCCCATTTTTTGATGTTTTCTTGTAAAAATAATGGTCATATCTGAATTTGACATATGTGTATGTTTTTATATGAACCCCAATATTGTAACTAAACTTCCGGTTGTATCGGACCATCGACCCCAAAAGTTTGCGGGAATATTATTAAAAAAACAATTTAAAGGTCCATGAGTCGAGTTTTATACCCTGTACCCAAAGCGTACAAAGGTATATTAAGTTTGTGCGAATGTATAATACAGACAGAAGAAGGCTAGAAAAGACTCAATTTATTCTTAATCAGCATTGGAAGGGGACTCGAACTAGCTATGTCTGTCTGTCCGCCCGTCTGTCTGTGAGAGATTATCTTGAAGATTATAAGAGTTAGGGCTACAACATTTAAAACTTAGACTATTTAAAGCCGTCAAGTGTGCACATGCAAACGTTTTTTTTTTTCTAGACCCATTTTAAGGGGATGCCCAAATACAAATCTACCCCTGAATTATCGGTTTTTGAGTAAAAAGTTTTTTGTTTCTTATTCTAAGAACTTCAAATTTAGAATAAATTATGAATAAATTATGATAATCCTAATAAAATATCCCAATATTGGTAGGACCAAAAAAATTTTGGTGTAGCCCTCATACAAAGTTATCCCATTTTTTTGAGTTTTGTATGAAAATTCAATACAAAAGATAAGACTTAACTTAAGGTACATCAGGATTGGGTACAGGGTATTTTGCAGACGATCATACTCGACTTCATCGTTTTTTTTTTTGTTTTTAAATATATCCGACGTCTTTTTCAGAACATCACAAACCTACTTAAAACTTAATATACTACTTTAAAGATTAATATTTAAAAAATAAAAAACAAAAAACTAAAAACAATTTAAGCACCATGTCTCGAGGTAAAATGAACTTTGATGCTGTACAAGTTTATGACGGAATCGTCGTAAATTGTCATTAACATGCAAAAACTTTTCAATATTATCCTCTCTTTTTTCACTTTTGACATTGTAAAATTTTTTGTGTTAAACTGAATTTTCTTATTATGTGTATAAAATAATTGGCAAAGTGTTTTTCAACACTACTACCCAAAATTTGCTGTCAGTGACAGTGCGAACTTTCAGACAGCCAGTCAAACTGCAAACTCTCTCCCTCTCTTTTTCTCTTTTTAGCTTCGTTCAGCCTTCATTCTTTTATTCAATTTAAATAAAAAATTTTTGCAAATTTAATTTATGCAGTGCAAAACATTTTTATTTTTTCATTCATTTTTTAACTTTTGCCGCAATGCGTTGGAAATAAAAAAAAAAATTCGAATATATATGGAAAAAAATGAAGGCACTAAATTTGTGCTTTAATTTAAATATAAAGACGAATACTACATTGCTGCAAACCGCTGCAACTTGTGTGGCTGCTGCAAATATGCATGACAGAGCGACAGACTCTGACTTCAAAAAAATTGTTTGTATAAACAAATTTTCTGTATTTACCGCATAGTCTATTTATTTATACTTGTAGGATATCCGCCGCCTACAACTACACACAAACAAACAAGAAAAAAATCAACATGAGTGCTGTACACAGTTTCATAAATTTTTCTCTACTTTCAACTTTGCAGACAAGCGCAATTTAATTTATGTAAAATTATTTTACAAACTGTACTGAAAAAAAAGAACACGAATAACCGTGCAAGTCAAACAGTAGTGTTCCTCAACTAATTTACACATTTTTTTAGTCATTTTTTATAAGCGTAAGTCTTAAAGGCAAAACAAAAACCTTAGATTTGCATATAAATCGCTGAAAAAGAAATTAACAAATTTATTTGTCGTACGTGTGAACAACAAATTTTTGTATGCAAAAATTTGTACAAATTTTTAATATAGAAAGCAGTTGACTAGGTTAAATCGTTTTAAAAAGTAGGACTGTGTGATTAATCGATTAATCAAGCTGTAATCGATTATTTTGTATAATCAATTAATAGATTAGTTCAAGAATCAATAGTTGATTAATCAACTATCAATAATTTATTTTGTATATTTGTAGAAATTGTGCTTTTATCATTCAATAGTTTCAATAGATCGCGCTTTCAGTGAATTGCACATTGGGACGAATCAAGTGACTGGCAAATGTACTAACGAATTTGTACAGTTTCGGTGCTCAAGCGAGTATGAACGATTCGCGAGGTATCATAAAAACACCAATTATAGATAGCTGAACAGTTTCAATGTTCGTGAAAAACAATACGCAAAATCGCCAAAAAATAAATAAATGAATGACTTCTAGGTAAGCCTAGTATTTGAAATGGGAAATGAGTGCGTACATTACACAACAAACAAAGATTCAGTTGTACTCATTGCATACACTTTTAAAATTTTTTTGAATTTCTTTCTCTGATGATTAATTTGAACTCTGATTCCATAATTCAAATATATTCGCCATATCTACATCAAAGTGCATAGTCGGGTCGAATTTCAAACCATCTGCAGAAGGCTGGATACAAAAAAAAAAAACTTGATGTTTGAGTGCCGCATGATTTGACGCAAAAAAACATTCTGGACTGAATCAATGCCTGCCGGGTATGCTGCTGAAACGGAACGAACTCGACCCATTTTTAAGTGGATGGTGACTGGTGAAGAGAAATGGATCACATACGACAATGTCAAGTGAAAACGGTCGGGATCGAAGGCCAGTGAATCGTCCCAAACAGTGGCCAACCCGAGATTGACGGCCAGGGAAGTTTTGCTGTGTGTTTGGTGGGATTGGAAGGGAATCCCCATATGGTCGGATGCTTAATTCTACCATCTACTGCGAACAACTGGACCGCTTGAAGCAAACGATCGACCAGAAGCGTCCAGAATTGGCCAACAGGAAGGGTGTAGTGTTCCACCAGGACAACGCCAGGCCAGAAGCTACGAGAGCTCGGATGGGAGGCTTTATCGCATCCACCATATAGCGCCAAGTGATTACCACATGTTCCTGTTCATGGCGAACGCCCTTGGTAGTGTACAGTTGGCCGCAAAATAGGCTTGTGAAAAGTGGCTGTCCGAGTTCTTCGCAAATAAGGAGGGGGGTTCTACAAGGGGGGTATAAAAAACTGCGCATATTTCAACTAAATCCGATCACTGTAACATTTTTTATAAAACATTGAATAAAGATCAAAAAAAGCGGAAGGGAGATATTTTTCAACCTTATACATATATGTATAAATAATGTTTTAACTTTTAGGGCGTGAACACCCTCAACTTTTTTATTATGTATTTTTTTTTTTTTTTTTTGTGATTTTTTATATCCTGTACCAAAAGGGTAAAGGGTAAATTAAGTTTGTGCGAATGTATATAACAGACAGAATTAGACAGGATAGACCATATAAAGGATATATATATTCTTGATCAGCACTGGAAGTAGAGTCGAACTAGCTAAGTCTGTCTGTCCATCCGTCCGTCTGTCTGTCCAGCTGTCTGCCGTATGAGAAAGATTATCTCGGAGACTATAAGAGATAGGGCCACCATATTTGAAACTTAGACTCTCCTAAGCCGACGTGTTCACTTGCAAACGGTTTTTCTCTAGACCCATTTAAAGGGGTACCATACAAATGTACCCCAAAATTTTGGTTTTTGCATAAAAACGTAATTTTTTCTAATTCAAGAAAGTCAAAATTTAGTATAAATTATGTCTATGATAGTCCCAATAAAATATCCTCATAGGGTAGGACCGACAAAATTTTAGGTATAGCCCCCATACAAATGTGCCCCAAAATTTTGGGCTTTTGCATAAAAACGTCATTGTTTTTTATTCAAGAAAGTTCAAATTTCGTAGCCCCCCATACAATTTTAACCCAAAATTTTGGGTCTTTGCATAAAAACGTCATTGTTTTTTATTCTAGAAAGTACAAATTTTGTAAAAATTATGCCGAGGATAGTCCCAATGAAATAGACCAATATGGGTAGGCCCAAAAAAATTTTTGGTATAGCTCATATACAAAGATATACCCGATTTTTTTAAGTTTTTTGTATGATAAATCAATTCAGAGGTATGGTACGATCTTAAGGTTCATAAAAATTGGGTACAGGGTATCTTGCAGTCGAGCATACTCGACTTCAGCGTTCTTTCTTGTTTTATTAAGTGAAAGACATTTAAAATTTTTTAAAATTTTTTCACCTCAAAATACATAGCGCAGCATTCCATCTATTGCCGATAAAGCTGCCATCTGTCGGCCAGTAAAGTATAAGTGATTATGTGTACATATGTATGTGGCAAGTAGCCATTAGGAATGCGTAACATATGTTTTAGAATTTTTTCTTTTGTCATATCTGTACAGAGTAAGTAATAAATCACTCAAAAACACAATTGAATGTCACCAGTTGGACAACTATTATTATTACCATATGATAAATGAAATAAGATTCGCCTAGTACACTATGGGATTTTTCCCCGATTTTTTGGAATACATTAAAATTTTTAAGCATTTACTTCACATTTGGTTTGTATGAATATTTTGCAACCCAATATGACCTGCCAATTTTTACCTGATTTGCATCACTCTTTCATATAGCTGTCATATAGCCAATATAGTCAATATAGCCGAATCGACGGTGCATTTGTTTGGGTTTAATGCCAACAAGTAGGAGGGGCACAGTGAATGAGTACACAGCAAACATTCATTTGTACTAACTGTGTATTAATTTGTACGAAGTGTTCTTGTTTCTTTCTCTCTCTTTCCTGTCTCTCTCTCATTTCTCTCACTCTCTCAGTCACTCGAATGTGCAGCAAAATTCAAACCTTTGTATATGAGCGCTCATAAAGTTGTCTTACATTTAAATATACTTGAAAAAAGTAAGTGTCATCAATTGCAAATCAAACTCCAGCTACAACGCTCAACTTTGAAAGACGCTGATGTAAAAAATATAAGAAAATTAAATAAAATACTAAGAGAAATACATATCACCTTCATATTTATTTGCAATGTCAATAGATACACACAATGTCGTGTAACTTGAGTAAATAAATACAATTTCCCCAATGATTTTTTTCTCCGCTGCATGCAGTTTGTGGTGTTCATTCAATTCGATTCAATTGAATTGGTATCGAGGTATGTGTGTGGTGTATAGAAGCTACCTTTATACATTTCATCATATGTCAGGTACTTCATCTTAGCATTAATTTTTTTTTTTTTTTGCTACGCTTGTGATGTTAACAATTCAATTTATTAAGGAAACTTTTACATAGACGCTTACAAGTAAAAGTCTGTGTATTTTGTTACTTCTTTTCTCACTTAGTTTTTTTTTTTTGCTTTTGAAAAAAAAAAAACAAAACAAAAACGAAAATACCCTTTGAGAGTTTTTCTTTATTTGATCATCTTATTTGCCACTTACAGTAGCTTCACTGCTGACCAGGCGACCTTTCCCACATACACATACACACAGATACATGCATACATAGATTTTCATGACTAACTCATCCACTGTAGATATTTATTTAAGGTTCTGTTCAGTTGGACTGCTGATTCAACAGACTTTTACTTTCTTTGCACGTGTGTGTTAGTCGGTAAACATGTTAGCCAAAAAGTTTCTTAACTTATATTGAAAAATGTTGTTAACACGCAAAAGTTTTTACGGCAGCAACAGCAGCAAAAGCAGCATTTCTTGTTCTTCTTCTTCTATTTTTTTACGATTTGTATCCTTCAGAACGTTTACACAACAAATAACAAGTTGAATTCAATAACCGGACAACTGAACAAATAGCACAGAAAGTCAAACCCTAAAAAAAAAAAAAAAAATTTACTAAAAAGAATACAGTTCAAACCAAAGCGTTTGTCGCTGCTTGATGAGGTGAATTTTTTTGTTGTGTTTTTTTTTTCAGTAACTTTTGGGCTTTGCGTTGGGGTTTAGCTTTTGGTGCAAGTTTTTTTAGATGAATTTCGTTTATGTTTGATTTGAATAGATGTGTTTTTATTCAAAATAAAAAAAAAGTAACAAAGTTAAGTCAGCTGTTTTGTTTGCGCTTATTTAAATATTTATATTGTTATAAATGCTTTTTGTTCCTTTTAAAGAAATAAAGAAAGAAAAATCTAAAAACTTCAAATCCTATATATGTTATGTATAAAGTGCTAAAATATTGGAATGTAACTCTACTAAACGACAATCATTTTATGACAGCAAATCAGTAAAGTTTTTAGAAATAGGCTGCTCTGACATTCGATTTAAATCACTTTCATTGTACGCCTTTTTTTTTTTTTTTTTTGGCATAAACTTTAAACTTTGGGCCATTAAAATTATCATATTTGGTCCAATTTCGGCCACTATTTTATATAGCAGGCATATACCCGCTCTAAACCGATTTGCATTAACTTTGTTGTTTTAGCTTTTAAATAGAAACTCGGTTTGTACGCATATTTTTAGCTCCTAAAAATACTCCTTAAGTTTGGTTTGATTTAGACCTCCATTTTATATAATTCCAACATAACCGCTCCATATGTCTAAGCGTATAATGCAAATAATGCCTTATCAGTTGCATAGGCTCCTGGCTTTTTTCTTCGAATTTAGAATATTTTTTCATCTAGAACAATATGAGCCAATCAAAGTTTAACTGACGATTTCTGTTAGAAATCATCATCATCATCATTTTTGAGATAATTTTTTAAACTTGATGATTTCAAAAGAGCAGGTATGTTTTGTTTTTCAATCTAAATTTGTAAATATTTGAAAAAGATGTAAAAAATTTAAAACAAGCAAGAACGTTAACTTCGGAAGCACCGAAGCTCAAATACCCGCCACACGAAACTTTATTAATTTTCTTGAAAAAAAAAAAAAAATAGAAGGTGAGTTTGTATGGGTCTATATGTTATAGTGGCTCGATCCTTGTCATATCGGAAGCATATTCATAGGATAACAGTAGAAGAGATTTTACACAGATTGGAGTGAATAAATCCATATATAAGAACTTTTTTCATAGAAAATGTGAAAAATGGGCGCTTGGTTTGTATGGGGGCCATATGGGCGCGGCCCTTTCTTATGAAATTGGATTTCATTAGAAGCGCTTTTACGCAATTTGTAGTAAATACATTTACAAATAATAACAGTTTTCATACAAAAAATCGAAAAAAATGGTAAGTTTGCATGGGGGCTATATCTAAAAATGGGCGTGGCCCCTTTCTTCTGATATTGGATGGATGGAAATTGGATTAAAAGTGTTTTACCCGATTTGTAGTCAGAACATTTATAAATAAAAACTATTTTCATACAAAAAATCGAAAAAAAATGGTTTGTTTGTATGGGGGTTATATATAAAAGTGGGCGTGGCATCTTGGTTCTGACATACAAACCGCCTAGGAACACAAAAAGCTTAAGTTCAAAGTTTCAGGTCAATATTTTAAAAACATTCTGAGCAAAACGCATCGCAACAGACAGACGGATGGACATGCAGACAGACGGACATGGCCAGATCGATTCGTCTCGATGAGCTGACCAAGAATTAATATTCTTTATGGGGTCTACGGTGACTCCCTTCATGTGTTAAAAACATTTTAAATATCCTTAAAAATAAGGAAATAAAACGTTTTGCCACAAATAAATAAAAAAGAAAGGACAGACGCAATTTTCTCAATAGGTGCAAAAAAAGCAAAAATTCGTAAAACATCATTAATGTGAACACATTAAGCAATAACTTCTCATATACAACTTTATCTTTATCTGCATCTGTTAGGGTTAATCTAAAATTACACATAAATAACACACAGCACAATTGGGAAAAATCACAAAACATTGACAAAAGTGTGATCAATCTATAATATTATATTCCGGCATCAACGTTTTCCATTATTACAGTTTTCTAATACAGATTTATTTAAAAAAAAAATTTCGTTGCTCGGTTGCAATTGTATGCTGGGAACAGTAAGAACAGTAAGAAATGGACTGGAATGTTCGAGTAGAACAACTGTAGATTTTGAATCCAGAAGCGATAGTTTCGTAACAAAAAATATAGATTAATCTTTGGCGCTAGTTTTTATGATATTAACAACTTCATATCTCTTCTAGATTTTTAAGGACCAAATTTTGCAATTTGTTGAATTTGTTGAAGTGTAGCACACTGAAATGACTTATAATTGGTTTGAGATCTATTTGGATTTATTTATTTATTTATTTGATAACCTAGCAACTAACATATAAAAATAAAAATGCTGCTAATTCTACTTATAAAAATCGTGACATATTACACATTATTGTCTTTCAAAGCTTTATGTACATGATGTAATGGGAGGCCTGGAGAGACTAGATTTAAATTATAATATCTATTATAAAGAGGACAAAGAACGCGAAACGGATCGTTACATGCATAATTGGTCGTATATGTCCGTAGGTAGAACAGAGAATAATTTCTCGTAAACCTATTTGGAACAGAAAAGTTCAACAGCTGTAGTAAATAAGGAGAATAAATCTCCCCCAGATATAAGTTTCTGGATGAACAAAACTCTTAATATATTTCTACGTTTTTCCAGTGTGGGCAGATTAATTAGGTTTAAACGATGTGTATATGGTGGCAAATTAACATTTGGATTCCAGCCCAAATTACGTAAAGCAAAGATTAGAAACTGTTTTTGAACAGATTCTAACTGTGCTTGATATACCATATATTGAGGACTCCAAATACAGGAGGCATATTCCAGTATTGGACGGACTAATGAAGTAAATAATAACTTCGTGATGTACGGATCATTAAACTCTTTTGACCAACGCTTAATAAAGCCAAGTAAACCCATTGCCTTGTTGCAAACTACGTCAATGTGAGTTGCAAACGACAGTTTTGTGTCAAATAGCACACCAAGGTCATTAATAGAAGAAACCCGCTCAAGGACCGAATTTTCAATAAGATATGAAGATAAAAAAGGGTTTCTACGAGCAAACGACATAACTTTACACTTGGTACAGTTAAGCACTAAACCGTTGCGTTGACACCAGTAATGAAGCTCATTTAGATCACTTTGCAATAAGTCATGACCAGCAGGACCATTGTAACTCAAACACAGTTTGACATCGTCAGCATACATTAGCGTATGACTGTTAGATATAATATCAGGGAGATCGTTTATGAAAAGTGTAAACAAAAGTGGTCCAAGGTGACTACCCTGAGGCACACCTGAAAGAACTTCAATTCTGTTTGATATACAAGAATCAAAAACTACACATTGTGTGCGCGACTCGAGATACGATGAAATCCAATTTAACAAATTTGATGGAAAACCAAGGCACCTTAGTTTGTGAAGCAATAACTGATGATTTACACAATCGAATGCCTTGCTAAAATCTGTGTAAATCACATCTGTTTGTAAGCCTTTTGTAAAGCCAAGATTTACTAAAGATGTTAATTCTAAGAGATTAGTAGATACTGATCGATTTTTTAGAAAACCGTGCTGGGCAGGAGAAAAAAGAGGTTTACATGCAAATTGAAGTTGTTCGGTGACGATTTTTTTCAAAAAGTTTAGGTATTGCACATAACTTAGCAATACCTCTATAATTTGATATGTCTTGTTTACTACCCTTCTTGTGGAGAGGAATAATAAAAGACTCTTTCCAAATCTTTGGTACAATACATTCCTTTAATGAAAGTTGAAACAGGTGCAATAAAGGATTACACAAAGAAAATGCACACATTTTGAGCACACCAGAAGGTACATTATCGGGCCCTGGAAAATAACTAAGTTTAAGAGCAAGTAAGTGTTTTAAAATTAAGTCATTAGATACAATAGGATCACATATATCGTGCAAATGAAAAATTACCAGAGTTATTGATACTTGTGCAATAGCTAGTGGCAGAGTAGACTGATTGGAAAAATTCAGCAAATAAGTTTGATGCATCTTTCGAAGATGCCGCAGTACGATTCTCGAAAAACATATTAGAAGGAATAGATAATAATTTACGTTTCAAATTAACGAAATTGTAAAAAGATTTAGTAGTAATATGTAAATATGTTTTATAGGATCGTCTGTTAGCAGACTGAAAATTAGCCCGTGCTACTTCATACTTTGCATAAGTGTGAGCATTTCTTGACTTAATGAAACATTTATAATAGCGACTTTATACTTTTTAAATGACATAAGCGGTGTGAAAACCATGGAGGATTTAAAAAATTTTAGGTACATATGAAGGAACACATTCATCAAAGTAATGTTGTAAAACATCATAAAAAACTTTAAACGCATTTTCAGTACCAAGATCTTTAAAAATATAAGGCCAGTTAGTACTAAGCAACAAAGAATTTAGCTTAACAAAGTCAGTTTTACTAAACCGGCGACGAACTGTTGTAGGACTGTCTTTGATCTCCAATGCATTGGTTATAGTTACAAGCAATTTAAGCGTTGGGTGATATTTATCTTCAGGAAATGAAACCGGAGAAGTTCTAGAAACTTCAACATCCAATGTTCTATCAACAAATATAAGGTCAAGCAATCTATTTGAGCAGTTAAAAATATTATTAATTTGATGTAATGACATGCTGAAAAGTGAGTTTGAAAAATTGTAAGCTTGTTGATGGTATCAACGAAGACGAGTTTTCACAATTTATCCAAGATATCCTAGGTAAATTAAAATCACCTGTAACAATAAGGTAATCATTTGCTTGAAAAGTATTTGCAACAGATTGAATAGCAGACGCGTGCATCTGATAAACGTTATCATGAGATGCTGGCGGAATATAAGAACAAGTGATAAATATTCTACAACACCGAAAGCGAATGACTACACATAAAAATTCGATATCAGTTGAAATACCGTCACAGTATAGTTCAGAAGTAAGATATGTTTTAACTGAAATAAGCACTCCACCACCTTTACGCATGTTACGATCCTTTCGGTAAATTAAAAAGTTATTTGATAAAATTTCTGAATCTAAAATATTAGGTTCTAACCAAGTTTCAGTAAAAATGAGAATGTCAGCATTAAAGCCGATACTTTTGAGATATAAATCAACTAGTTTACTCTTCAAGCCTCTTACATTCTGATATTTTAATATAAGAGGATAAACTAGTTTAAATTATTTGATGATGATCCAGCCTCTTGACGTGGTAAAGTTGCAGTTTGACGAGACGATATAGGTTTCCTTTTGGCACATATTCCTTGACAAGTGTAAACTGTGGCCAAAAAGTCGTGTTACATATAGTATCATAAAATTCAAAAGGAACGCTGAGCGTAAATGACGCAATGTTCCTTGAATACGTGAAGTTGAATTTTTGAACAGCTACGCTTGAAGAAGTTATACTGCTCTTTGAAGTAATAAACTCTAAAATGTCGTCAGCAGATGTACACTCGGTGAAGCGCGAGACAAAAATGTGTTTGCGTGGCGCTACAGTATTTAATATTTTAGTTGTGCGCAATGAATCTATAGCGGGTACAGCTGGATTCGGTTTAAGACTAGTCGACTCATGTAGATCAGGAGGTATGCTAACCGATTGCAGAGAGTCGATGGTTTTAGTTGGAGCAGCATCGTTTATTGGCGGCACTGAAAAATAATAAAAACTAATTATACTATACTACCAAATATATATAGATCGGTATTGTTCGACTGTCTGGTGTCGCTTTTGAAGCATGGTCCGCAGCTCTCACATTTATAGGCACTTTTGTTTATGTGATTAATCAAAAACGATGAAAAAAAAAAAAATGTCTTAGGAACACAAATTTTTATAATTTTCATTCAGTTTTAAATTATTATAATTCACAATCAGTTTAACTATATTTATCGTTAACTGAGCGTTAATTTTAATTTTATCTATAACATTATTATGAATTGTTTTTACTTTTTATTGATTTATTTTTAGTTTTGAATGGTTTTATTTCCGCTGATGTGTTTGCTGCATACATTATGTTAACGCCTAAATTTGAATTAGTGGTGGCTTTTTTAGTCACTAGAGGGCGTTAACGTTTCCACTGCTACTTTCTTTAGCTACTTTCTCTGTTGAGTTAGTTGAAAAACTACCGCAGTTACGATCGCTACACCCCCCAAAACGAAACTTGTAATTTTTTATATACGCAATTGTGTACATTAAATCGGTTTTTCTCTTTATAATATAAATTATTAAATAAAGCGTGCGCGATAGTGCAATTTTAAATTTAAAAACAAACAACAACGCGTGTTTTCTTTGGTGGAAAAGAATTAGTGTTTTCTTTTCAGCAAAGAAGTCTCCCCCAACTAGTCGCAGCCGGCACTTATTAGTTGTGCTTATTGGAAGCAGCAACATTTTTTGGAGCTGGGTTCGAACGAGCGATCGCTGTTGCGCCTCGAAGGACCAAAAAATGTTGCTGCTTCTCCAATAAGCACAACTAATAAGTGCCGGCTGCGACTAGCTGGGGGGAGACTTCTTCTGAAAGAAAAACTCTAATTTTCCACCAAAGAAAAACACGCGTTGTTGTTTGTTTTTAAATTTAAAATTGCACTATCGCGCACGCTTTATTTAATAATTTATATTATAAAGAGAAAACCGATTTAATGTACACAATTGCGTATATAAAAAATTACAAGTTCCGTTTTGCGGGGGTACGTAACTGCGGTAGGTTTTTCAACCCTCAACAGAGAAAGAAGCAAAAGTAGCAGGGAGTACAAGACGAGTGGAAACGTTAACGCCCCTTAGTGACTAAAAAACCAACAATTATTTAAATTTTAGGCGTTAACATTACCGCCCGCCTTGCAGCATCAGTGCAAAAGTAAGTAAAAAAACACTCCAAGTTACTCAATTAATTATTACAATTCAATATTTCATTTATGTATAACTTCATTTACAATAAAAATAAAAAATAAACTACGATCTCATTAACAGTCTACTGTTCCGAATACCACATAGCCGAAAATAGTGAGCTGCGCCATTGGTCGTCCAGGAACAGTGGGTAACAGAGTACACGCATTACCCTTTGATAAGGCTCCGGCTCCAAGCACAATAGAGACAGGCCCTGATTGCCAAAAAAATCTCTATCGGCTAAGATTATACCCTCAAAGGCCTCCAGAGAGTCTCTCATCAGCTGACCTCTCTGGCAGGATTCGATCAACACCTCTTTCGACCCGCGCCTCGACCTTGAGATCCAGCTTGGGCCACATCGTGATCGCAAACTCTAGGATGCAAAACTCGTGGTTACCCGCTCGAATCGTTCGAAGACCAAGGCGCCTTGCCGCACTCTCGCAGATGGTGGAGGTGGGCATGCAGGGTCAAGCAGTACACGTTCATGGACCGCCCGTCCATGACCTACCACTTGTACACGTGCAGTTGGCCTCAAAATGACCCTACTGCGAATAGAAATTTCCACTGGTGGGGGCGCCTCTGAACCAACACTCGTTCACGATTTGCAGAGTACTACCAGCGAACCAGAAGTACTTGTCCGGGTCACCTCCGAAGACAGAGCAGGTCTCTTTGGTGCCGGGGAACGAGTATGGTCACGACGTGC
>JAEIFJ010001217.1:0-28362 GCA_018903435.1 Leucophenga varia | reverse complement strand
TTCAAAGACACCACCGTGCAGGTGATAGTGTGAGATTCTTACTCACTAAACCTCCCTCCGCATCGAAAACATGTTAATCAGCTAAATCAATAGCTATGAAACATAGTTATGACGTGAAATGATTATCTGACAGGGTGACGTTAAGTCAAAAGTAGTAACTCAAAGTTAGAAGGACTTTAAAGAATAAACATAAACATTAACGATGCCACAGGTCGCGGGTGGGGAATCACTTTAGTCTTCTTCGACATGAATTTGTAGTTAATGTCACCGCCCATTGGTTGACATGACCTTTGAGACGATCATTGTATCTGCTGGTATGTAGGTTAATCTGCTCCATAACAGTCGGTATTCGCAAATCTTCGTGAAGCGTTTCGTTGTGTACATACCATGGTGCACCAGCAATACGTCGGAGCGTCTTGTTTTGGAATTACTTGAACTCTTTTAATGTTGGAGTGTGCCGCAGAGCCCCAAATCGGCAAACAGTACACATCCAGGTCGGAGCAATTATTGATCGATAGTCAGTTTATTTCTCAAACTCAGTTTACTCGACGATCTCAACAGCCAGTTTAGCTTACGTAACTTAGCAATACAGGAAGCAATAGTTTTGTGAATATGCATGCGCCAAGTAAGACGGCGGTCAGAAACATACCTAAATATCGAACACAATTTGTTTGTGGTATAACATCATTATTAAATGACACATCCGGACAATTTCCTTTTCTAAGTGCAAAAAAGTACAATGCTGTGACTTGTTGCTATTAACTTATATATTCAGTGGCCCATCTGCTAAAATTATTCAGGAACTCCTGTGATAGATCTGCAGCATCACTGTTGCTAGTTGAGCTAGCTACAAAAACAGTATCATCCGCATAAGTAGCAAGCATTGTGTTAGGTGCAACATGAATCGGTAAATCTGCAGTATACAGAGTGTACAAAACTGGTCCCAGTACACTTCCTTGAGGAACACCAGCATTGATGCATCGAATACTTGACCGATCATCACGAACTTCAACCATAAAGTGGCGTCGAAGCAAATAAGACTTGAGAAGAAGGTATTGTGCCTTTGGTAGGTGAGATTTTAACTTGTGAGTAAACCTTCATGCCAGACTCTGTCGAACGCCTGTTTAACATCAAGAAAACAGCAGAGCTATACCTCTTCATTTTCCAGAAACCTTCAAGGATTTTTGTACAACTCGATGAACTTGTTCTTGCGTACTATGTTGTTGCCCTAAATCCTAACTGATGACTAGGAATCGTATTCTGAATAGACGTAACAGGCAGCATCCGATTCAAAATATCCGCTCAAATATTTTTCACTTGAATATTGGAAGCAAACTGGTTGGTCTATAAGATTCAACCAAATTGTCCGGTTTTCCAGGTTTCGGAACGATTATAATTACAGCGTACTTCCACTGAGAGGGAAAGTGGTAAAGACGAGCCATTGCATTGAAGAGCATAACTAAGAACGTCACACCAATTTCAGGAAGAGCTTTAGCTACTCTACCATCAACTGCATCGTAACCCGGAATTGCTTTGGATGTTTTTAAGCTTCCTAATTTGAAAACGCACCTCATCCGGTGTAATTGGAGATATTGGTTGTACCATAGGCAGTTCATCTTCCAGGTAAGACACCGTTTCAAAGAGCATCATTTGGACTAGCTAACTCAAAGGTGTAAATCGGTTTTGCAATTCATTAGCAAAAGCTTCAGCAATCTCCGCATCTGATCGACACCATGTTCCATCTGACCGTTGAATAGGGATACGCCTGAGAGGTTGCCGTTTAATACGACGTGTGGCCTTCCAAAGATTGTATCCATAATGCTTATTTGGGTCAGCATTACGAAGATCATCAAAATAGTCCTTCTTTGCATCAATCAAAAATTTTGAAAAAGAGCATTCTCAGCGCGTCGATATGTTCGCTTATCCAGCTCGTTACGTGTGCGCATTGCTCTCCTACGTAATGCTCTTTCACGTCTCACCAGATCCATAATCACAGGGTTTAAAAAGAGGTTGGGTTGGATTAGGAGAGATTGAAGGTTTGCCCAACCATCAGTATTCAGCAGCATCATAAATATTTCGAAAAATAAAAAACTCAGCATCCTCAATATCAGCAGGACTACTTAGTTCCATATTTAAATTGACCAGATGCTCTAATCTGCGCTAATCGAGGTATATTAGCTTCACGTGGAAGAAGACGAGGCTTTGCGGCAATGGTGTGTGTTGCTATCCTGAAGTCAACAATCAACGGTATGTGATCAGAACTTAGTTCATGCGATTCTGAAATGTCGAGGTGTTCTGTCCAGTCCCAGCATACACTCCAAAGTCAATTGCTGTCGGGGTATAGTTGATAATAGATGGATAATGTGTGGGTCCTCCTGTAGCAACGATTATATAACGGAGAAGTATTCATAAGGTATTTTGGTGGTTGGTTTGTGTGGGGGTACCGCTTAATTTGGGACTAGAAAAAAAACGGTTTGTAAGTGATCACTTGACGACTTTTGAGAGTGTGAGTTTTAAATATGGTATCTCTATAGTCTCCGAGATCATCGTTTTCATATAGCAGACGTCAGGAAGGACGGGTATAAAGACAGACAGACAAACAGACATAGCTATATCGATTCGCCTTTCAATGCTGATCAAGAATATACAAACTTTAAGGGGTCTAGATAGCCTCCTTCTGCATGTTACATACATTTCACAAACTTAATATACACTTATCCTTTCAAGTACAGAGTATAAGAACAAATATCAAAAGTTAATTAAAAATTACCAACTGAAATGGAGTCGGTTGGATTTTCTAGCTATGCTACATGTAACATATGGGTTATGATTTGTTTTAACGAGCACGGAGTAGTAGGTCCAAAATTCAGATTTAAAAAGAACAGATATAAAACAAGAAAGAATGCTGAAGTCGAGTATGCTTGACTGAAAGATTCCCTGTATATACTTTATAGGGTCTATCTCGCCTCCTTCTTTCTGTTGCATACATTCGCAAACACTTAATATACCCTTTTATCCTTTGGGTATAGGGTATAAAATTCCAATAAATTGTGACAGAGTCTTTCTTATAGGCGTACAAATAAGTAACATTCATTTTTGTTTTTAAATTAATTGATTGTCTTTAAAAGTACCCGAATCAAAATTATATTTTATTTCTTTCTTCAGGAACAAAGGTCTTAATCGCCAGAAAAGTGCATAACCACCCATTTTCATTTCAACAATTTTTCGGTATTCTTTACTGAGTTTCTACAGAAGATATTATTTTATCAATTTATTAAGTACATTGTAGGGTATATTTCAGAACGTACAACAGCAAGTGTTTCAGGACCTTTGCAAAATTTCTTTAGAATTCGCTTAAGCATTCATTTTAAACGATGTTTTACGTAATACGTGCGAATAGCTCTCGAGAATTGTTGCCAATTGGCTTTAATACAAAGCCCCAGAGGTGATTTTAACATTTATTGTTATCGTCGTTTTTGTTGTCGTTGTTGTTGTTGAAGCTTTTATTGTTGTCGAGCATAAAAACAAAAAGTGCTATCGGTTATTTTAATATGCACTGACCTCCCCTAACTTGAAATCACAGAAGAAATATAAGTTTTAACTCATACGTAATCCGTTTTCCTCAATAATTTCTAATTTTAAATTTAAGTAACTATTTTTTATTTTTTTATTTTTGACATAAATTTTTGGGCATAAAGTTGGTTCAAACATTTTGCTAATTAATTTTGCTGTAGTTTATTGCTGGAAATATTCTTATTAAGCAAATAATCTACCAAAATGTATACTAGGCGCATTGCAGTCACGTTCTGAAGTCTCAATAGCGATGATGTTATCTTTATAACTGCTGAGCGATAACGTCAGCCGTCTTTAAGGGCGTACTTGATGACTCCGCACCGACCCCTTGAAAGGTGTTCGTGCCGCTACAATTGCTGCCGGTTGCTGATAAACTTTAATCGTAGTACAAACAAAGTGATCACCTTTTTTCTGTTTTGTTGCAATCTCAAATCATATTCAAATATTGTAGAAAAAAAATTGCACTGATAATGGGCAACATGTGTATTTGAAAGTGAAAACGAACAATTGACATTTGGCTTCCAAATAATTCTCCGATTAGATAAATAGCCTTGACTTTGAAGGTTTTGCAATTACTTTGTATGTACTTTATACTAAGTATTTCTTAAATATTGCAGTTACCATTTAATATTATTTGTAATATAATTTAATCTTGCCTGTACAATTGTGTATTTCAGAATTTCTACAATTTTGCAACAATCGCTGTGTGACTGTTGGAAAAAAATCGATTGTTGATGATTGTAAAAAAAAAAAATTGATTGTTGCTGGTTAATCACGATTAGCAAAAAAATATTTTGATGTATAATTTTTTGATATTATTATATTTGATGATGTTGGTATCAAAAAAAAAAAACAGCTAATAAGTGAAGAAATATTTTTTCTCACTTTGAAAAGCTTGTTTTTATCACGCTTGCTAATCAATGCCAAGAATATTGTCCTCTATCAACTACTTGATTGTTGATTAATCTTTTATTGATTATTTTACTTGATTATACAAAATAATCGATTGCTTATTGATAAATCGACTAATCACACAGTTCAATTTGCAAATAACAAATACATTGCCAAAAAGTGAATAAAGCATTTGAGCCCGAGCTTTAAAAAAAAATTTAATAATGCATCCCATCTCATACAATAAATGTCAAAAAAATTGTCAATGCCGTCTGTATGAAAGATCGCCGGTTTCTTTTGGGGCAACCGATTTTGTTTTGGTTAACGGCACGGTCCAAATTTCCAATACGATCACATAACCTTTGTATCGTTCGATTCATTTTACAACACAAAATCTGTGTAAGTGCTGCCAAAAGTAAAACCACACAAGTGTTTTTGGTAGCGACTTTTCAACTGAATACCAAGAAATTAAAGAAGAAGAATCAAAACACAAAAAATGGCGGCAAATTTGTAAATTTATTTGTTTATTTAAACCTTCAATAAAATTAATAGTATGCATATCATTATAAATTTTGAAATTTAGTAATTGCCCTTTCGTATAAACTAGTTTTTTTGTTCACATGCCAATAAAAATAAAAAAGTTCTGCAACTATTCAAAGTTTTTGCAGGCATACAAAATCAGGAAAGTAAAATCTGTACCTCTGCATTATCACTTGAAAATTTGTTCCTGTTCCTTTTAAATATTCTTTTTTTAGTTTATACTAAAAAGTTCTGATTTTTCATGGACATATTTTATGTATTTTAGAGAACAGAATGCTAAAAAGGCGAACAAATGCGAATTTTCAAGAGAAAATGCAGAGGTACAGATTTTATTTTTGAAAATTTTCATAGAATATCCTAAAGATTACGTGCCTGTTTCTTATCCGCCACACAAGAAGTGGAGGGTATATTCAGTTTGTCGCAATTCATTTGGTCACTTTTAAAGATATTAAGCTGAAATTTAGAACCTAAACTTTTCTCTCTAATGACTAAATCAAGTATGAAAATGAAAGTGCTTCGCCCAGTTTTAGGTATAGCCCCCAAACAAATAAACCAATTATTTTCGAGTTTTTGTTTAGCACAATAAATGTTATGGGGGAATGTACTCACTCTAAATTGGGTAAATCACGTCTAATATCATCCAAAGTCAAAGTCAAGGTGCCACGCCCATTTTTAGGTATAGCCCCATATAAACTTTCCACATATTTTGTAATTTGTGTGTGAAAATAGATATTATTCTTGAATGTATTTACTCCAAAATGGTGTAAAAATACTTCTAATATCATCCAAAAAGTCAATTTTTTTGTCATTATTTTTAGTTTTATAGATGATGACTTTAAAATAATTTCGTATTTTTTGTAAGAATTAAATAGAGTTTTGATTTTTGTTCGTTCTTGTTTTTTTATACCTGTTACTCATTGTGTAAAACTGGTATGATCAGGGCATCTCAGACCCTATAAACTATATATATTCTTGATGATCTCGAAGAGACGAATCGATTTAGCCATGTCCGTATGTCTGTTTGTCTGTGTGTTTCCGCGCAATTTATTCGCTCAGTTTTAAAAATATTAAGTTGAAATTTTAAACTTAAGATTTTCTATGTCCTGTGTACTTTCTATGTTAAAATTAATGTGTCATGCCCATTTTTTAGGAATAGCCCCCCATACAAACGTACAACATTTTGTCAAGTTCTTATAAGAAAAAAAAATTATTTATAGAGCTAATGGCTTCAATTATGGTACAAATGCTTCCTATATCAAGTCAAATTTTCATTTTCAAATTGGTTCAGATATTTGAATGATATTTTCCAAAATAAATTGTGTTACTGCGTCTGCTTGGCGATTTTGTTGCTCAAAACTTCAAGCAGAGTTAAATGGAAAAACTCTATTTTAGCAGCAACATATACAATTTTTTAGGAAAAGGAACAAAAACGAGCAAAAAGCGTTAATATCATTTAATTCTCTACAGTTTTGTTAATACATTTTCGTTAAAACGATACCTAAATCTTCCCACAATCGAAAGTAATAAAAAAACACATGAACAACATATTGCACAATTGGACAACTAAACACAGATACCTAAAAATCTCTCTAAATATTTTATTTTGACCAACTTTTTTCCATATTAACACTATTTTTATTTGTTTACAATTAAAGTTTAATTTACGATGCAAGTGACAAAAAATTTTATAAATTTTTTTTTTAATTGTCAAAGCAACACTGAAACATCTGACATTGACTTCGCATAACATATAAAGGGTGCTTCAAAAAAAAAAAAAGGCAAAAGCATTATTGTTAAAGATAGAATAATCTTTAACAATATTGAACAAAAAAAATGTATTTATGCCAAAATTATCAATATTTAACCCATAGTGCAATGGCAAAACTAAAGTGTCACGCCCATTTTTTATTGTGGGAACCATATGCAATTTAAGCCCATTTTGTAATTTTTGTGTAAAAATAGTAAGTATTTATAAATTTATTCACTTTAAACTGGGTAAAAACACTCCTAATAACATCCTTTCTTTACTATACTGATTTTATATGGATCAGCCCATTATAAAATATAGCCCCCAAAGAAAATCACAACCCATTTTTTAATTTTCTCCCAAGATAATGTTTATTATTCTGCACTTAGGTTAAAATTTTACCCCAGTATTGTGTCTAAACTTTGGTTGTATCGGATTATTCACTCCAAGACTTATCCAAATTTTACCTAAGCCGCTGATGATAAACAAATTTGAGTTTCGGTTCCACCGAAGTTACCGTTTTTCCTTGATTTAATTTCAATTATTTTAAATCACTTTTAAAGTAATTTATTAATTTTTTTGAATTTTAAAGCCTTATATAAAAGTAAGTACTATAACTAAGACTAAGACGTTGCTTTTATTTCATTGAAAAAATAAAACACTGTTTCTATTGTAAATTTCCGGTTCGTTTTGAACGACAGTTTGACAGGAAAAATTTTGCATTCTGCCGTTTGTTTTACTTTTTTGCTTAAAAAATATCACATTTAATTTCGTATTCAATTCATATTTTTGTTGCGAAAGCGCTTTCATTTTTCAATGGTTTCAGTGAATTGCCCGTATTGACAAATCAAGTGACTTGCAAATGTACAAACGAACTTGTACAGGTTCGGTGTTCAAGCGAATATGAACGATTTGCGAAGAGTGATTAAAGCACCAATCACTGATAAATGACCTGTTCGCAAAAAGCGAAACACAAAATCACCGATAACTGAACATGTCCACTAAAAAACCAAAAATCTCAATTCACTACTTCCAGTTGCTGTGCGACATTGCGATTTTTAAATCACTGCGAAAAAATCACTTAAAGTGATTTGTTTGCCAACACTAATTGTACTTTGATTTATTTCAAAGGCAAATTCAAAAATAGTTCGATGTTTTGATTCCACATGGTAAAGGTAAACAAAGATGCTGACTCTAAAGGCGTCTGGTAAAACCCCACAAAGATTTTAGTAGTAAATTCATTTACGATTGTCGAACTTAACAAAATATTCAATTTCTTGAAACTCTAGCATCAGAGTGCAAATGGAGAAATGTTCGAATTTATTAAAAGAACAAAAGATAGTATTGCATTTTAACCAATTTAATATTTAAATTTCTTGGAAATAATAAAAACAACAACAAAAACAAAAACAAAAACAAAAAAGCAAAATTAATTAAACAGTTGGCCAAAAGTACAGACGGAACGAAGCAATAAAACATTGCACTTGCGAATGTCGAATGTTGAAGTACATTTGCCAATGCACAGTTAGAGCAGCATGCGAATTAAAATACATTGGAGAAGTTACAATAAATGTGGAGAAGTAAATGAGCCGAGAGAATAATGAGTGTGGCATGTGGTAAATTTAAAACTCAGTCAGTGGCGAGTCAACCCAAATGCAAATAAAATGGAAACGAAAGGAAGCAAATTACGAATTGTTTTAGTCTTTGCTCGTGAGTCATTTTAGTCGTCATTTTAGTGGTTACAATTTTCCAAATTGATTAAATATTTTAAATGTAAAAATTTGCTAAAATTTTGCATCAAGTTTAAATTTTTGCTGCCACAAAAGGAATAAGTTTAGGAAGTTGTGTGTGTTTTTTTACGGCTGAGTTCCATTTTTTCTGTTCGAAAAGTCGAAAATGAGCATCTTGTGTCCACGACTAATTTGCATAACAAAAATGATGATCATCATTCGCACTTTTGGTATATTAGAATAAAAAGTGTTACAGTGATCGGATTTAGTTCAAATATGCGCCGTTTTGTTGGCAACTTCATAATACCCCCTTGTAGAACCCCCTTCTTATTTACGAAGAACTCGCAAGCCAAGGGCGTTCACCATGGACAGGAACAGGTGGTAATCACTTGGCGCTATGTCCGGGCTATATGGTGGATGCGATAAAACCTACGATCCGAGCTCCCGTAGCTTTTGACCAGTAACCAAAAGATGTGTGTGGCCTAACGTTGTCCTGGTGGAACACTACACCCTTCCTGTTGGCCGATTCTGGACGCTTCTGGTCGATCACCTGCTTCAAGCGGTCCAGTTGTTCGCAGTAGATGGTATAATTAAGCGTCCGACCATATGGGATCAGCTCAAAGTGGATGATTCCCTTCCAATCCCACCAAACACACAGCAAAACGTTCCTGGTCGTCAATCCCGGCTTGGCCACTGTTTAGGACGATTCACCGGCCTTCGACCACGACCATTTTCGCTTGATATATTCGTATGTGATCCATTTTTCGTCGCCAGTCACCATCCGCTTCAAAAATGGGTCGAATTCGTTCCTTTTCAGCTGCATATCGCAGGCGATGATACGGTCCAGAAGGTTTTATTGCGTCAAATCATGCGGCACCCAAGCATCAAGTTTTTTTGGTATCCAGTCTTCTGCGGATGGTTTAATATGGTTTGGTGACTAAGTCCCATCCTGGGCGATGTCACAAGATGTCATATGCCGGTCTAACTTGATGCTTTCCATGATTTGATCGGTATTCGTCGTCACAGGTCTTCCACCGGCTGGCTTATCTATGGTGTCGTTTTCACCGGCTCTAAATCGTCGAAACCATTCCTCCGCGGTTCGAAGAGACAGAATACCATACCCCAAAACACCAATAATCTCCCGGAACGTTTCTCTAGCGGATTTGCCTTTAACAAAGAAAAACTTCAAAATAGCGCGTATTTCGGCGTTAGTGAACTCCATGTTTACACGTCTATAACTTTTGAACGCGGTATCCATAGCGCGTTGAACATAGCCGCTAGATTCAAAAGTCAAAAAGGCGGAAGGGAGATATTTGACAACCTTAAATTTAATTTTGAACTAAAATGTTTCAATTAGTTTTTTCCCTTCGTAGGAGTAGTTGAACAATTAATTTTAAAAATAAAATATGTATTTCTTTTTGAAAAAGTTTATCAAGCCCATCGATTTATTTTCATTTAAATAGCATTACGGACAGACAAGTCAATATGTCAAATCTAGATGGAAGAACCTATTTGGTTTTTTAATAGAATTGCTTTAATTTTTGTAAAAACAATAGAAAAACTATGATAAAATTTATTTTTGGTATAAAAATGACAACAGTAAACAAATAAAATGAAAATTTAAGTTGATTATGACAAGAACAACAGAAGCAACGAAAACGTCTTCATCCGCATTATCATCGTCAACAAAAGCTGACATAACTAATAAACCTTCTGCAAACTGCAAACTGTAAACGTTTTAAATTTGAGATTAAAAGTTTGTATTTTGTGCTTAACTTGATTGACACCCGAACAAGAAAAGCCAAGTAGCTAATATAAAGAAATTTCGTTCACCCAGGATTGCTGCCTCGCTTAACACTGTCCTGTTCCTCTTTTGACAGATGCTCTTCGTGCTCTGGCGCGTCGTAAAAGCTGCAACATGCACTTTTATTAACATTTACTGCATTTGTCAAACACAGCAAAGCGCAAAAAGTTATCTACTTCCGCCACCATCTATGCTCAGCATTTCTTTACGGATGCTGACTAGGAAAAAACATTCAGCATTCAATTTACAGCATCCCGCGTTGGCAGTCACACCAAATCCAGAAGACCATTTTGAAGCTGTCGTAGGAATTCATCGTTCCAACATTTGACGAAGACTTTGTACGGATCCAAATCAATTTTTGCTCTTTGCCTTATTGCCGTCTTACTGTGCTGAATGTATTCGAGCCGAAATCGATTCGATTTGGTTTAAATTGCTTTAAATTGCCAGGAACGTTAATATAACTTAATATTTGCAGCTACTGTTGGCGTAATATAAGCAACGAATGGCGGCTATTAAGTGGCAAATTACTAATAGTAATTGGCGAATATATGTATTTCGTAGAGATGAAGAAATATTGGCGTAAATTTTTAATACGTAGAAACTTCTACTTTTTAAAAAAAATATTTTTTCTTTCAAATTTAAATTTTTGATTTAATTTATTTTAATGTAATTATTTTTAAGAAGAATCATTTCGGCCAATTTAAAGCCTCAAATATAGATATGATTTTATTTTTCTGAAATAATTTAAAAATACAAATACATACAGAGGTAGTCTTCAATCAAAATAGTACAATTTAATCATACATCATTAAAGTTGAATTTGAAAAAATAAAAAAAATTTGTTTGCCTTAAAAATACACAGAGGTAGGATCTGAAATCTCATAATATTATATAGTGATCGAAAAAAATTAAAATCAGTTCGTAATTTACTCCGAAAATTCTTATTATTCCTATAATCTCTACAATAAGATTTCCCAGCTATCACAATTTAGAAAAATAAAATAAAGTTTCAGTTTTTTGTAAATAATCAATTCAATTGCTCTGATCTTGGTTCGATATATCGTTATCTTTGCCAATTTGTCATCGATCGCTGCAGGATTGATTAAGGTTTACAAAAACACATTATGGACTCACAACAACAGCAACAAAAAGTTCGTTGTGAAAATTAATACTTTTGACTACCTCTGTGTATGCAACTGCCCAGACTGTTACAGGGCCGGACGCGACAGCTTTTGTAGAATATTGTAATGAGTTATCAAGAGATGGGTCATGTGTAACTTACTACAGCTGGCTCATCATCAGTAACTATCCCGACTGGACTAGTCAGAAAAAAGTCTGACCGATCAATTGACCCGAGCTAATACTGCTGGTATGTGACAAAAGTCCTAATGAATATGCTAAAACTCTGAAGCAGTAAGGACAAGGGCTTTAAATTTGATTTATTTTTACTTGAATCTAAGCACCAAACAAGTTCCCTCACGTTAATTAATAATTTAATATTCGAAAGAGTAAAAATTTCTGCATACGATTTCGGGCAAAAACAAAACGGCATCTCATAGATTTGAGAAACAAAAATTTTGATCGTTTGCTTAGCACAAAGATACACCTACGAAATTAATAGAAAAATATCCACCAATTGTTTACTCTTACAAAAATTTTTTCATAATTTCAAATTTCGGGAATCGTTCGTACTTAAAGAAAAAAAACAAGGAAAAACGTTAACTTTGGTGGGACCGAAGCTTATATACCCGTCACACGTATTTTTAAATTGTTAATGTGTTATCATCAGTGGCTTAAATAGAACTTCGAGATGGGATTGGACGTCAATGGTCTGATACAACTCACGTTGTGTGGGGCCTATGCCAAATGGGCGTGGCACCTTTGATTTGATATTGGATGATATTAAAAGTGTTTTTACCCGATTTGGAGTCAAAACATTACTTAAAAATAACCATTTACATACAAAAATTTTAAAATGGGCGGTAAGTTTTTATGGGGGCTATGTCTAAAAATGGGCGTGGCACATTTGATTTGACATTGCATGAAATTAGAAGTGATTTTACCCAATTTGGAGTGAATATATGCAAAAATAACAACTACTTTCATACAAAAAATCGAAAAAAACGGTAAGTTTGTATGGGGACTATACCTAAAAATGGGCGTGGCACTTTTTTATTCAAACTTGACCTGTACGTTGCCGAGAAAAGCTTAAGTTTCAAATTTCAGCTAAGTATCTCCAGTAGTCTCCAAGTAAATCTCGTTGAAATAAACAGACAGATAGACGGACATGGCTAGATCGATTCGTCTCATCGAGCTGATCAAGAATATATATACTTTGTGGGGTCTCCGATGCCTCCTTCAATGCGTTACAAACTTTCCGACAAACTGAATGTACCTGTTTACACTATGTGTATAAAAAATAAAAGTGGGTTTCAAAATTAAGTATAACCATAAAAATTGTCCTCTCAACTCAATGATGACTTTATAATAAAATGAAATAAGAAATAAATAAGTAAATTAATCGCTGAGGTAAAATTATCTCAGTTGTAATTATAGATAAGGCAATGCCAATGAGATTTTTCACATTTTCCGAATTTTTTACATTTGACGCATTCGGAAAATAGAAAATATTTCGACCTCGCTAAACATACATTTTGAGCGGCCGGTCCCAGAGAACAAACAAACAGAGACAGGTAAAAAAATAAACCAATCAAGTAAATATAGACACAAATGTGTGAATTCATATTTATTTTTTTTCGTTCAAAGAAACACAAACTATTTTGTAAATATTTTAACAGTCGGAATAAAACAAAAATATAACTTTCAGTTCAAATATATTAAAATGATGTCGATATTGTGCTTAATCCAACCCAAAATAGACATACACTTGAGTTACATTTTTAGTATTTTAGACAAAAGTGCTAAAAATATGAAGCATGTAAGTAACGATATGCTGGCAATGATTTCTTTGGCTATCACTCTTGCTACTCCTTTTAAATGGCTTAAAGCAAATTGCTTATTAGAGATCTCCGGACAGCTCTACACAGTATAAATTTCAAGTTTGGCTTAATGTAAATAAGAAGTTACGTTATTTAAACGAAGTTTTTCAATTTCTTATCTCTTCAAGATTTTGAGCTACAATAATTAAAAATCAAAAATATTGCAATTGCGTCTTTTTTCCAATGAATTATATTTTCCCGGTCCAAATATCGTGTTGGCAAAATTTTATTGCTCTAAATCAAATACTTATAAAAATATGACGAACTTCTTGTATCGCTTATATGGGGGTCTACACCCCCGTCCAATACTACAACGGATTTTACATTTGCCGATCCTTTTAACATGTATCATATTATCATAGACATAATAGGGGCGTTCAACATAGAACTTCTATCACTGTTCAGTAATTACTTCCTGCTTAACGCCCTGATAAACAAAAGTAATAGATTTGATTTGAATGTCTCATAAAAATTTTATTCTTTCAATTTCAAAATTAATATACAGCATAAAGCCGCAAAAATGTTTCAGTTCTTTGCAAATTTAATTGCTACGAAAAAACCATTTAATTGCTACGAAAAAACCATTTAATTTTACGGATCAATATATATTCTATGCCCATCCTGAAATTCCATTCTAACTACACAGCCCTGCAAATTTCAAATTTTCGGATGCGAATAAAATGGGACCTAGTGTTTCCGGAGGGAATTTTCGTGCTGAACACGAATCTGGGCTCAAAAATTTTTTCCAACCCCCACCCCCCTAAACGTAAGTGGACCCCTTACTCTAAGGGTGCGAGCGAATAATTTGGGAAATGTATGATTATATGTACGAGTTTATTCGAGTATATTTGAATGTATGATCAAATACTCTGCTAAAAACGTTATCAAATATTTTTAGTTTTTATTACAAAAGTTGAATTTATATTTTACCGGTTCCTCATGTATGCAGATGCAGATGAAACGTTGCATTTTATTATCGCAAAATTACTTTTTTGGAAGTTCAAATTATTTTGCGGTGAGAACTATTTAATATTTAAAAAATAAAAAGTTCGAAGGTTCTGCAAAAATTTTAAACAAATAATACGAGTTTTGATTTAAACTTCATAAATAATGTTATCAAAGTCCTTTTTTAAAAAAAGAGTCATACTGTCCTATGATTTTTATATAAAACTAGCAGGTACCCGGCGTGTTCTACTAAGTTGTACGGCCGTTTCGGCTGCTCTTTCAGCTCTTTTCCGTTTTGCATCTGCTGTGTTTTGTGCAATTTCAGTTCTTTTTTAATGGCGTTTTTACTATTTGTTTTTTTTTTTTTTTTTTTTTTTTTTGCAGCGCAACTAAAATGGGCTGGGACTTACTTAAAAACATACTAAAAAAATACCACTTTTTTTTGATTTTATCCAAAATATTATGAGGAAAGCTTCAATCAGCTGTTTTTATACCCGTTACACATAGTGTGGAGGGTATATTCAGTTTGTTCGAAAGTTTGTAACGCATTAAAGGAGGCCTCTGAGACCCCATAAAGTATATTTATTCTTGATCAGCTCGATCAGACGAATCAATTTAGCCATGTCCGTCTGTCTGTTGCGAAGCGTTTTACTCAGAATGATTTTAAGATATTGACATGAAACTTTAAACTTACGCTTTTTTTTGGTCCTAGGCAGTTTGTATGTCCGAATGAAGGTGCCACCTCCATTTTTTGGCATAGCCTTCATACAAATTTACCGCCCATTTTCGACTTTTTGTATTAAAATAAGTATTACTTACGAATATATTCGCTCTAAATTGGGTTGAAACACTTCTTATATCATCCAATGCTAAAACAAAAGTGTATTTCTGCTTTTTTTTTAATCTGAAGTAGTTTGTACGTTAGAACCAAGGTGCCACGCTCATTTTAAAGTAGAGATCTGAAAATACGTACCAATTTTTCTGAACTTAAGTATGAAAGTAAAAATTATTTATGAATGAGTTCACTCCAAAATGGGAAAAAAATTTTTTTTACGTCATCCTATATATGATATACACTACGGATATTATATGGATTCTGATTTTTTTTAAAGAAAACGACTGTCTTTAGCTTAAAATTTGACCTTATTATTATGTCTAAGCTTTGGTTGAATCGGAACACCCCTTCTCCAAATTTTACCTAAGCCACTGATGATAGTAAATAAACTATTCGGTTCCACCGGTTCGTTTCTTTATATTTGGCTTAAACGTTTACCCCTTTATTGTGTCCAAACTTTGGTTGTATCGGACTATAGATTCCCACCCAAGCAAATTTTAAAACTTGGCTTGCATTAAAGTTGAAATTTTTCCTATTTTTTCAAATATAGATCAACCATGCTTGACACATACAAGTTCATTCATACTTCTCAAAGTACATTTTTACATGTTCGTCTCTATTTTAACATGGCTGTTTCAAAAAATTTTTTACTCCTTGCATCAGTTTGAAATCGATAATTTTGGTAGAACCGAAATTTTGATACCCATCACACGATGATTAGACTGACTTTTCTTGAAAGAATATAATAGTGGACAACATTTTTATGACAAGACGAAAAATACAATTCTTTTGATTTGCATTTATACAATTTATAGCTTTCCGATCTATTATATTGTGTAATCATTTTTAAGGTAAAATTTCATGTAGAATCCAAAAAACAACTCAAAGTCGAACCGTTTTAGAGATATTTTTGTCTAAAATGTCATATTTTTTTAAAAAAAAAAAAAATTATAACATTTTTTAAATGCTGATTTCTTTGGTACTGATAGACTGATCGTCATATTTATAACAAAAGATAGCAGCGTCATTTTATTCTCTTTACGCTTTACTAGCCTCAGGGCTTATCAAAAATAAATATGGTATACTTTATAGAGTCCAGGATGCTTTCTTGAATGCGTTCACACAATGGGCCATATTTATAAATAAAAAAAAAGTGTCGACTCTAGTTAATGTCCACACAAAATTTAATGTCGACTCCTAATTCAGTTGGTTTTGATAAACATTTTTGAGCTAACACTCAAATGCTTGGGATTCGCGCTAAGTTTTGGATCCCTGATAACAAAATATCAATGTGAATATCTCTCTTTTTCCAATTTAAAATAAAGAGAATTATTTGTAGACAGTTGATACAATATTTTTACTTAGCTACAAAATTCAAGTAGCAGCTTAACTCGATTTTCAATTTTATTGTCGACTTTTTCAAAAAACTTAATACAAAATTCATACATAAATCGAGTAAGTGTCAACTTTTGAAACTCGGTCAGGACTTTGTAACGATGGAAAAAGCAGAAAAGAAAACAAATTTTAAATTAAAAGGTGAGCCCGCAAAGAAAACCCAAAGCAACAAAACTTGGCACAGAAACGTTGCGCTGTGTCTATGCACAGCATTCAGGAATAAAAGTAATATGCAAGGCACACACATACTAGAACATTTTTAAGGAATAGACAGGACAGGACATTAAGCTTGAATATATCTGTATGTATGTGTAGTAGGTTTAAATATTCCACTGTATTGGTGTGCGCACATTTTATGCGCGCTAATGGCATCGTTTACTGGTTTACTGTATTTTTGCAATGGGTGTGGTATGTATAAAGGTTGCATTGGATGCATCAGAGGCAACAGAACAGGAAGTAGATGCGCGCAAACGCTACTCGATCTCAATAAAAACTTCGTAAAGAAGTTAAAGGCGTTTCTAGACATTGCGCCAATAGAAATGCAAAGTTTTTAATGGATTTAACGTCTTCACTATTCTCATAAAAAAAAAAAAAATTATTTTACTTAGAAATGATAAACTAAACGAAACATACATATGTGTGCACCTTTCGAAAATGCATTCAAATCAATTTTACTTCAACAGTGCAAAGCTGAAGCATACGATGGCATTTGATATTAAAGTGATTATGTAAGGTAGATATACACATATAACACATTCTCTAATCTGTGCCCGTCCGTCTGTCTGCCGTATGGCACAACATATATCGGAGAAGTAATACAGATACCAGTATAACCAAGATACCTTACATCAAATTATTTTTCTCAACCCAATTTATGAGGTGGCCTCCATACTCATGCAAACCTATTCTTTTTATCAAATTTTTTTGATGCTTAACCTACCAAATTCTTTGTGGAACCAGAATCGAAAACAAAATAAACCAATATGGTTCAGATCAGATGACTTTTCAAAATGGCTCTCACACATCCTATCCGTAAATTTATCACTTTTCGATAATATCTTGTTCTACCCGGTAAGGTAAAAGGGTATATATTTAGTTTATGCAAATGTATATAAAAGACAGAAGAACCTGAACCAAAATTATGAAGTTTTTGCAAAGGAAAAAAGATCGTTGTTTTCTTTTTTTAGGAACTCTAAATTTAGTTCAATTAATGCCTACGATAGTCACATCAAAACATCCTAATTTTAGGTTTACCCCCATAGAAAATACTCAATTTTCTATACCCGGTACCCCAACGGGTAAATTAAGTTTCTGAAGTGTTTGTAACAGGCAGAAGGAAGTAAGATAGACCCTATAAAGTAATATACGTTCTATAAAATAAGCAACCGTTATCTTTGATTATCGTGGCGCAGTTCACTCTAAGTTTCTCCCGGATGGTCAAACGGTTAAAAAAGAATATTATTTATCCGTTTTGAAGCGCCAACGCGAGAGCATCCGCAGAAAACGGCCGGAATTGTGGTAGGACAACTCGTGGATTTTGCACGACGATAACGGGCCATCACATCGATCTGTGATTTTACAGGACTACAAAGCCAAAAAATCAATAAATACCATCGAGCAACCACCGAATACGCCAGATTTGACTTCCTGTGACTTTTTTTTGTTCCCAAAACTAAAATTGCCTCTTCGGGGAAGAAGTTTTGAGTCAATCGATGCCATCAAACCAAATTCGCCAAAGGAGCTGAATGCCATACCTCCGGCGGCCATGGAAAATAGGGTTAACCGCTGGCATCATTGTTCCGGCTCAATTGGAGCCTATTTTAAAGACGACACAATAACATCCGA
The DNA here is from genome assembly GCA_018903435.1 of Leucophenga varia. NCBI lineage: Eukaryota > Metazoa > Arthropoda > Insecta > Diptera > Drosophilidae > Leucophenga > Leucophenga varia. Next base: position 10,058 of record JAEIFJ010001217.1, on the reverse strand, counting down.
TGATTTAATTGAAAAAGTATGTTTTTTTAAATAATTAAGGCGAGGCGATATAGCTATGTCTGTCCACTCTGCTGTCTGCCGTATAAAAGAGATAAACTCGGAGACTATAAAAGATAGGACAGCCAACTTAGGAAGATAGGACCAACTTAGACTCTCCTAAGCCGTCAAGTATGCACTTACAAACGATTTTTTCTCTAGGCCCCATACAAAACAATAATAAAAATTATTTTTTTTTAATGAATATCAAAAGTGAAGCAAGAAACACTAACCTACAATAAACATTGGAACTAAATTATGAAACATCTTAAGGTACATAAAAACTGGGTATAGGGTATTTCGTAGTCAAGGTATTTTGAATGCTGCGTTCTTTCTTGCTTATTACTTATTTTGAGAAGATAAAATGAAATGTTTTTTTTATTTATTATCTAGAACCTATACATCTGGTGCCTAGCTTGTTGGATAACAGCATGCAGAAGACCCTTAAGGCTTCATCCGTTAAAACTGCATGGTATGGAAGTAAACTGCGATTTTACCCTTTTTCTGCCATACCATTTTATGATAGTCAGTTATGTACCAAAAAAAAAAAAAAAAAATAATCAAATTTAGGCGCCATTATATAAATTGTTCCTAAATAAAGCAGGGCTTCAAATCGGCTTAGGAAAAAAGGTGCAAACTAGAGATGGGCGTAGGGATGGGAATCCCGCGGAACTCCGTGGGTCTCGGTGAATCCCTCTGAGTCTCGACAACTTTTTAGTATGAAACTGAAAATTTGTATATGCTATAACACTGCACTGTTTAGTTTTAAGATTTTTGATTTTTGAATAAAACAATTATTTGGGTTTTTATAATTAAAAAAAAGCGGGACCAACCGGGACACACGTGTTTCCCGTCCCAACGACCATCTTTAGTGCTTACTATATTTTTTAAGCAGAAATGTATTCCGATATTCAGGGCTGAAGTGATTGCAGCCCTGAATTATAGTAATTCAATAAGAAGATAATAAGGACGATTTTTTAAACATGTTTCGGCAACAAAGCATGGCATCATACGGTTTAGTCAAATACACATTTAACCCAAAAAAATTATTTTTGTATCTGAGACTAAAAGACAGGATCTTAAAACCCCTAGTAACAGGTAGCTTAGTCAATCCTATTGAAAGTAGGTTAAAAACAATCTTTAAAGAAAATGCAACCAACATCATTTTTTTTTTTTTTGCTACACAATAAACTTTAAATCGAAACACAAAACGCATCCTCTCCCCGCCGACAGAGGAGATGCTGTACGTGTACAACAACAAACCATAAAAGTGTACAACAAAAACTCGTTTCCAATTATGTGAATGTGAGTGACGTATAAATGAGTAAGTGTGAGTGAAGATAGTCACACACAAACATAGTCGCTCCTATACAAACAGCTGACAGCATAAAAATGAAGGGGGATGAGATGTACGATGTATATGTATGCATGCATATTCACCATAAAATGAGCCAATGACTATGAAGCTCCGCCTACTGTTGCAAAAAGATGTTGGGCCGAATGGAATGGAAGCGAATCGATGATAAGAAAGCAGAAACAAACAAAAAAAAAATACATAATAAAAATAAATATCATAAAATAAGAATGAAAAAATACAAAAATAAAAATAAAAACATATACATGCAAAGTGACAAAGCGGAATCAAATAATGGAAAACTGAAACTTTGGATAAAGAAGACAAGCAAAAACAAACAAAACCTCAGGCATAAAAATAAAACAACAAATTTTTGTAACAAGACTAACAATATCAGTAAAACTTAAGTTTCTCTGAAGAAAAAAAAAACCAAAAATAAACAAACAAACAAACAAAATTTTAATTGAGACACAAAAGAAACAAAACTAAAAAAAAAAAAACCTAGGAAAACGATTAACAATTATAAACAATATTAATCTTTAATCGAAATCTTTTCTCTACATATGTTTTAACAATATTCGATAAATATTTAGAGAACTCTTTTTTTAAGAAAATAGAACTTGAAAAATAGAACTCTTATGTACATACTTAATCCTGAACGTATCAGTTCATAGAGAGAAATCGATCAAGCATTCGTCTATATTTAAAGGTTTAAAATTGAATGTGTGCAAGTATGAAGCTAAAATTTTAAAGAAAAACTTTTCTTGGCCACGTCTACTATCTTAGCTGCTTGCAGTTCCCTCTTATAGGTAGAACTTTAGGACTTTAATTAAATAACACTGTGCCACATTTCCGAGGTCAGTGAATGTAAACTTAATTCTGACTTCAGATTCTAAAAGTGCTTATCGAGTTAAGCCAAATCCGAATTGGGGTTTTCTAGTTTAGAAGCCACGCCCGTTTTTAGATATAGGCTCCATTCACCCATTTTGTAATTTTTGTGTAAAAATAGTAATTATTTGTGAATGAATTCCCTTCAAATTGGGTAAAAAGACAAATTATATATTCCTTTCTTTACTCTACCGATTTTATAAGGATAACACATATATACTATCTAGTCTTATATTATAAAGAGGAAAAAAGGTTGTTTGTTTGTAGGAGATAATCTTCGACACCAACCAATCGTTTTAAAAAAAATTCTTTCACCAATTGATAGTAAGGAATTTTAGGATGAATATAGGCTATACATTATCCCGTTAAATGAAAATGTATCTTTGGGGTAATCGAATACTTGAATGATTTTTTTAAAAAAAGATGGAAGTGCTTGATATTGCCTAAAAAACAACTAAAGTTTTGGCTAAAACCCTTTTACACCATGACTCCGAACTTCGAAGGAGTGTTTTAATCCGTTGACAATTTCGTTGAAGGAATGCTCAAAAAAACCCTTGAGATGAATTTTGATAAAAATAAATCTTATAGATGAATAAAGTAAGTATAATTTTTGAATTATTTGCATAAAAAAAAAAAAAAAACGAAGCATTTGGCATGTCTGTTAAACAAGTATTTTAATGAATTCACTTTTTAAAACACAGGCACACAAGAAGCCAAATGCTTCAATATAGCCATCTTTTACATTTTGAATAGAGTTGCAAGGATTCATTTTCATTTTGGAGGTATAGAAATGCAAAGTTGACTCCCCTATGCAAGTAATGTACTACTGTGATCAAAAAGTAGTAAGACAAATCGTTTTAAATTTTCCTGGCACTTTGAATCGGGCCAGATTTGTTTTCCTTTTCTTGGAATTAGTGGTTCTAATTCCATGAAATATAGTTACAAAATTTTGAGATTTTTATAAACTTGTCACTTCGGGGTATTTGGGATCACTGAATTCAAATCTGATACCAGAAATGAAGAATTTATATAGGTTCATCTGGTTCACTGATTTCTTATCTGAAGTCAGATTTTTCACTTTTTGTATAAAAAAGTAAAATGAAAAAGGTAAATAAATTCAAGATTCGGTGAACGGTGGTAACCTTTACACTCGAACCTTATGATATGTTGATATTCTTTTAACAATACAAACGGTACATACCTCGTATATATATTCATGATTACCTTGACGAGACGTTTCGATATAGTCATATTTGTCAAATCTGTCTGTCTGTTTGCCGTTGCGTTATTCAATCGCTTAGTTTGAAAGATATTGGTAAGAAATATCAATTTCAAGCTTTTCTCGGCAACGAATAATTTGTTCTTCAAAGTCAAAGTGTCACAAACATTTTTCAGCCTCCATGCAAGTCCCCCGCTGATTTATAATTTTTTTTTTTATGAAAATACTTATACGGAGGTGACACCGAAATCTCAGTGCTTTGGCATAAGTGTTTTGATAAAAATACTCGAAAATTTACACCATTACAGCGATACTTCAGTGTTTTCATTGATTCCATAAGATAGCCAATTTGTTTTAATATTTTTAATTTCTATATAAAAAAATCAAATTTGCGATCCTCCAAACTGAAAATGAAACCTTTATTTATAATGTAAAACTCAAAAATCTAGTGGATGTGTTTTCGGTGTCACCACTGATTATTTCCGAATAACCTCAATTCCTTCACCTTTCTGTTGTTTTCAAAAAATTATTGTTGTACCTGAATTTTTAGCTTAAAATTTGGCAAATGTATTTATATTGTTTTTTATAAACCCCAATGTTGGTGTTAAAACTTGTGTTGTATCGAGCCATTGTACCAACCCCAAAGTTTCGGGTGACGGTTATTTACGTTTTGGTTCCACCAAAATTTAAAGTTTTTTTATTATTTTCTTGTTTTGTTAAATTTTTGTACTAAAACTTTATTGTTATTTGCAATTCGAATCAAATGATACATGAAATTGATTTTTTTCTTTGCAGGTCAAGATGTTTTCCTAGATTATCTGTCAAAAATTATTAGAAAAATTTCGTTATCCCTGGGAGCTGATGCCACTCATGTATGTGATATTAAAGGATGCTGGTGCTGACATTGAAGAGGCTTCAAGGCGTATTGAAGAAGGTGAGTAACATTCAACAAATTTCATTCCATACAATTTCCATGCTCCAGTAGATCTTCTGTTACACAAAAGTTGAATATTATTATTATTTGTTTTTTCTTAAATGGGTGGGTTTTTATTGGTAAATGCTTATAATATCTGAATATATTAATTTTTGTAAAACAGAATTTAAGATCTACTGAAAAGCTGCCATACTTTAGTCTATAGTGTACTAAACATTTTATTTAACAACCTCTTCTGATGTCTCAGGCCAATATGTTGTTAATGAATACTCCCGTCAGCACAATCTAAACATTTATGACGGGGGTGAATTACGCAACACAACGCGACAATGCGGATGATAATTTTTTATGAATTAAATTTAAAAAATTGCGTAAAATATTTATTTTTCTATTTATGCAATTAATTAAAATATATAAAGTATAATTAGCTTTCTATTAAGCAAAAAAATTAAAATCTTTAATATTAGATTAAAACAAAATGCAACACAATAGTAGCGAGTAATTAAATTTTAATTTAAATTAAATTCGCGTGTAAATACTTAAAAAAAAAAAATTCTGCTTCAAACACACAAAAAAAAAAAAAAAAAAAATAAATAAAAAAAATTGTTTAATGTCGCATAATAACTTAACAATCCTGCTCGATGCGAAACTACGTTGCCCAGGATGACGCTTTTCTTCAATCAACAAACCCCAATGATGTAAAAATATTATACAAAGCAACTCTTCAATCAACAAACCAAACTAATATGACGGCCAACGGAACATTCTTCGATCGACAAAACAAAAATACCTAAGAAACCATTTTAATTTGCTGCAGTTCCAGATAATTAAATACTCTGCACATGAAAATGTTTATAAGATTAAAAAGTTTTTTCAACTGAAATAGAATTATAAGATTTCTAATTAAAATTTATAAGCCTTGTTCCGAATTTCGCTTTCATTTCTTAATTTTAGTACTTTTAAAAAACCAAATTTTATAAATGTTGCATCTTTCGAGTTGAAGGAACACAAAATTTAAGATATCCAAAAAAGGTTTATTTAGAAGCATTACTAGTTTCAAATTTGGACAAAAATTTTGGAATTGAAATTTAGAACAAGGCTGTATATTTTAATCGAAACTAATGTTATACAAAACTTTTTAATCTTTGATTGCGTTAAAAAAAAAATACCTAAGCACCTCAAATCAATAGTTTAAATGTATAATATACATAATTGTTATTCAGAAAAATTTAAATACATATTGTAATCAAAAAATTGGGTATAAATTTAAAATTTTAGCAAGAATCGATAAACCAAGAAATTTAATGTTCTAATTTGGTTTTTGAAAGACATTTTAGAATATTAATCTGGTCTAATGTAATGTAAAACACAACCTAAAATAACTTTGAAAAAATAATCTAATACGATTTTTATTGAAGCACAAAATAAATAAAAAATACTACAAAAATTTCAATTTGATTTAAAATTGTTTAAGTTATTCTTTATACGGCACTTTTGGTTTCAAAGCCGATTTTTGCAATAAATTGAAATATTTTACATTTATTGTGCCACAAAATATAAAAACATTTTTGTTGTGTTTATGTTTTGAATCTTTAGTTTAAATTTTGATTTAGGAAATCATTATCAAATGTTATGACTTTGGCTTAATACGTAAAATTTATGCAAAAAATCTACTTTGAAACCGTAGTCTAGTTAAGTATTATAAATATACAAAGTTAGATCTGTTTTAAAATTGCATGAACATTTTTTCCTAATTTTCCTAAAACCTATCTTAAGCCAGTTTTAATTATAAGTACATAAGCAAAAACTCTTCGGTTATTGTATTCGTTAAGCTTTTGTAAAATGGAAAAAAGTTTTTTAAACTTTATTTTACTAGCACTAAAAATTTACCAATTTGAGTACATGGGTTGAATCTTACCCCTCTTATCCAAAAAAATTTAGCGAAAAGAAAAAGCTAAATTTTTTTTCTAAGAACACAACTTCAGATTTGGAGCAACATACTTTTTTAAGAAAGGCTACGAACATTTTTAATCAAGCAAAATAATCAAATAACTTTTCCGAAGAGTATATTTTGTCGGGCTTATCTTCATACTATAATTCATTGAATATTAACCATGCAAAGTTGCTCTTTGTCGAAATCCGACGGCGATATCGGAAAAAGTAGTAAGCATCTATGGTATCAGGTTTCTTCAATTACACACAATTACGAGCAAAATCGATGTTTAATGGAAAAAGTTCGACAATAATTGATCAAGTTATCAAACTTTTTGTAAAAACACATTTTTAAAATTAGGCTTTCTAAGAATTCCAGGAAAAAGTTTAAAAACTTAGTGAATTATTGTTGGATTTTTTCCATTGCCCATTCATTTTACTTGTAACTCTGCGTAAATTAAGAAACATTTTGCCAGGTAGTTTTCAAACAAAATTGTGTAACCAAACATCGATAACGTTAAAAGATTGGAAAAAATAACAAAAATAGCGGTTGTCTTGAAAATACACAGAGTTAGGATAAAAAATTTTTATACTATTACGTATACTGTTCGAAAGGTCCTAAGGTTTTTCTTTCTAAAACAATTTAAAAAAAATTTAAAATTGGTATGTAATTTACTGAGTTATTGCTCTTTAATTGAAAAAAGAAGAAACATCAGTTTTTTGATCCTAGAACTAGATTTTGAGTGTCCCCGAAACTGCTAAGTATGTACACAGTTTTGTTCTACTCGACGAGATCTACAGCCTACACTATAAGATTTGAAAGCTATCTCAATTGAGAACCTAGAGATTATAAAATTTAATTTTTGTGTAAAGACTTTTGGCTACCGCTAATCATTACTTCACCTGCTTGGATCTCAGTTAAATATGTATCATTATCTTTGCCAATTTGACTTCGATCGCTTCAGGATAGATCTAGGTTTACAACAACAACACATATTACTGTCTTACAACGACAACAACGTAGGAAGAAGCTCTATTAGTTGAATGTGTAAAAAAAAAACTTCGATGTGTAAATACTTTTGACTACCTCTATACATACTTCTGTATATGAAGCGTTCGTCATTCGACAAATTTTATTTATATAGAATATTATATGAATAATTTATAAATTAAGACAAGCATAAAATAGTTTTAAAAAAAACACATTTTTATAAAAGCATAGAGGAACTGCCTCAGCGATATTCAATATCCATAAATGATCACCCATTCAGAACAATAAACAAAATGTGTAATGGGTAATGGATTTTAGTATTAATAAAAAAAAAAGATTTAAATATGAGACAAACCAAAGCATTCAGGGAGAATGATACAATATTAAAGTAGCAAGTGAAAAATACATCGACAGATCGTATGAGTAAGACACGTATGAGTAAGAAAGAGATGGCAGATTTTCTCAATTTACTCAGTTTCGCATGTTGTTTTACAAGTGTAAGAAGACAGAATATTTTGGTTTTCCTCTGGTAATGTTTCTTTTCACTTTCGACAAGCCCTTAGAACTGACTAAGCAATCTGACAAAAGCTGAGAGAAAAGTTTTCTCTTTATATTGCCTGGTGTAATTGTATCATGGCATATGTTGTGTTCATACCCAATTTGGAAGTGAATAAATATACAAATCTACTATATACTAATATTATGGAAAAGAAAAGTTTTGTATGTTTAATTGATTTTTGGGAGAACTAGTCTCGAAAATACTCAATAGATCTAAAAGAATTCTTTGACCAATGGATAGTATAGAGTTTTTGATGAACATATGCTAAATATTATACAGTTAAATGAAGGCTTCTTCGTGGAAAACAGATATGCCTTCTTAACAGTAAAAGTTATTTAAATGATTTCTATAAACAAGCTGTAAAGCTTAATAGTACCTTAAGGAAAGTCTAGTCATACTATGAATCTGTCAAAACCAACAAATTTGTGGTCTAGAAGTATCTAATACTCATGATTTTTGCTGTTAATGGGAGAAGTACGATCGAATGGAATGTGGGCGATGGACCATTTATGAGGCATTCGAAACTGGGTGAAACTGAAAAATGATTGGAAAGTGAGAAAAGCCTAAGATTGAAATATGTGTGAAATATCTTTAAAACTGGCTAAATGAATCGCGTTGAAATATACGGACAGACGACCATACAGACGGACACTTCTAATGTCATACTTTAAAAAAACACTTCTAATGTCATACTATACACACTTCTCTAAAAACCCTTCTAATGTCATACTATATATACTCTACTGATTTTATAAGGATCAGACCACCATTACATACATATAACCCCAAATAAAAAGTCAGCATCCATTTTATATACTTTTTTTTTTAAGAAAATGTCTTTATTCTGTCCTTAGGTTAACATTTAACCACATTATTGTGTCTAAACTTTAGTTGTAACTCCATCTCTTTCCAAATCTTACGAAAGCCAATGATGATCAAAATGAACTAAACCCAGATATGGCGGGTATTTGAGCTTCAGTTCCACCGAAGTAACAATTTTTCCTTGTTTTACTTAAGCTTGGGTCTCACTATGCAAGACTTTCATGCAACATTACATTGCTTGTGTTTTATGCAAATGTCAAAAAATTAAATTTAATCAGAGTAAGAAAGTAAAGAAGGAGTGCCACGTTTATTCAAGTTAGAATTTGTTTTGTGTTCACACTTAATGGCGCTACAAACTAAGAAATATTACATCAAAATCTTGCATCATGTGACCGTAGGTTTAACACCGGGTGAAACTTGATAGATAAAAGTGATTGTGGGTGATTCATGCGCTGCTTTGTTGATTCCATTCACAGAGTTAGTAATGACTAATCAAAACCAAGCAGAGCAGTTAAAGAATAAGTATTGAGTAAAGAGGAAAAAAGGCGAGAAACCTCAGTCTGAAAGATCCAAGTGCGGGACATGTGTACACACAATTTTTCTAGCGTTTCTGTTACATCTTCTTCCCTGTGGCTTCTGCAATACGAGGTGTGTTCAAAAAGATATCGCATATTTTGTGTGTTTTTTTTAAAAATTATTTAGTCACAGGGGCCAGAGGGGGACACGTTGTCTGCGGCATCATTAGTGTGTGTTTTTTGGCCAACAAGTTCGCGCACAAGCAATGATGTGTGAGCAGGGGCGTTATCGTGGTGCAAAAGCCACTTGGTTTTCGTTCTCCACAAATCCGGGCGATTCCTGGCGGATTGCTTCGCCCAAATTTGCTGGTTATAATCTTATTGACCACGTTCTACCCTAGGAACTCATGACATCACGCCCCTGCAATCGAAGAAAACTGTCAGCAAAACTTTCACATTGCCCCCTTTTTGACAACTGCCGGTTTTTTCTGTCTTGGTTCGTGGGGCAGCTTACATTGAGATGATTGAGCTTTGGTTGGCCACGTTATATCCATAAACCCACAATTTGTCACCAGTTATGACCCTCTGGAGCAAATTTGGTCGTCGCGGACAGAGTCCAACATCCTCTTAGCAATGTTCATGCGATGCTGTTTTTGGTCGCAATGAGCGAAGGAATTTTACATTTTGGGGCGGCCCGTCTCATGCCCAAATCATTGATAAAAATCGAATGGCAAGAGCCATTTTAAATGTTAGGGTCCTCTCGCAACTTCTCTAACGGTGATTCAACGATTGGCCAATACCATTTTCT
>JAEIFJ010001216.1:0-73299 GCA_018903435.1 Leucophenga varia | reverse complement strand
GTGCCACTTATATATAATAGTATGTGACCTAGCTCAATTGCTGCAATAGCCGTACCGGCGAACTGCTCGCCGTCGCTGCAGAACGTTAATGGCCACAAACTGCTGACAAAATCGTAAACCATGTTAATGATGGCATAACTGGCAGTCATACCCTTTTTTAATGCGTTGTGTTAGCAATGATGTGAGGTAAGAGTAGGATTAGGAGAGAAAGAAAACGAAAATAGAACACAAGAGCATAAGCAAGCGTTAATTAAAAATGTGCAACATATATTTAATGGGTTAAATTATTCATTAGTGTTTAATTCTACGTGTAGTCTTGGAACTGACAGCGTAGGCAAGGGTGCAGCGGGGATGGCACTACTTGCCGATAGAAGCATATCCTCGAAAAGATCTTTTTTCTTCCCCCTCTTTATTTCACCAGAGAAATTTGTTACAATGCCTGAAGATTTGTCTTTAAAGATTGTTGTACTTGAACCGCATTATGTGCATATTTTCGAATGCATTCATCGCAACCGTATATACAGTTTTGTTTGGAGAGTTGCTTGCAGACAATGCAAGGCACATTAGAGTTCGGTGAAGATTCTATTTTAAAAAGTTTCAGTTGTTGTTAATGTAATGTTTTTGATTGAGTTTTAAGTGAAGTCAATTGATATTTTTTTAATCATATATTCGATTCAATTTTCTTCGGCTGTAAGCTCGCTGGCACCATTTTTACAGGTTGGACTGTCTTTTTTGTTCCTCCTGTGCGTTTGCGGAGTATTTACGACTTGTACAATAGTAGTTCTTACATCATTTAACAGTTGATCCGCAGGCGCTAAGGGTGGCTGACTGTCCGAAGTCATTATTATTGAATTAGTATTATCGCTACTAATTGTTGAATTAGCATTTTGTTTGGCTTTACTTCGACTACGACTTGTCCTAGTAGTTGTGGGAGTGTTTACTGCATCATCTTTGGACGAAACCTGTCGCCTATTCGAACTTTCTTCCGATTTTTAGAACTCGACAACTGTTGTAATGAAGTATTTTCATTACCAGCGTACGAAGCATTGGAATAAACCAAGCCATCAAGTGATGATTCCTCAGCACTGCACTGTTATTTACATCATCAAATAACATTGACGAGGGGGTAACCTGAGCTCGACGTTTGGCGAGTTAACGTGTTGTAGGAGCTTCAATTGGTGGCAAAGTTATAACACGACCGTTTCCTCGTCCAATTCGTGTAGGCTCAGACGAACGAACTTCTATTTGTGCATTTGAAACAATTCTCGAAAGAATTGGTGTACTTGTAGCAATTTCTGTAGATTCTTATGAGGCATTGGTGTCTATAACAGTCGTAGGTTGCAAGTTTTGATGATCAAACTGATTCTTTATATCCGTATCGGTTTTTTCTATTTGTTCAACAATTTTCGGTAAAGTGTATGTAGAATTGTCAGTGGAATGGGGTGGTAAAGAGCATCAGCATTGACAATGTTTGCTTCATTATTGAATGAAACACGAATAACTTCTTTTTCGACCACTTCTTTGAATTGTTTGTCTTCTTCAATAAGTCCGACCACATGCTGCATCAAGTCAGCTGTTATATCATCATCTGGTGTATCAAGTAATGGTGCATTATCTATGTCATTGTTGTCTACTGCTGCAGTATCGTTGACAGAAAGGTTTGTACTATACGCATTCATTTGGTTTGTAATTTGTTTTGTGTACATCTAAACCAATGTTGGAATTATTTCGTCAGCGCTCGTCGTTTCTTGCTCAATTAGAGAAGACTTTTGCATTTCATCCTGTACTATTGAGTCAATAAGATCAAGCTGGCTTTCATTTTCAGCTGCTATCTCAGAGGAGCTCTGATGCTTTTGTATGGAAATTTGAGCAGGTAATTGATTGCTTGAAGTGGTGTCTACGCCAAGTGACATGAAACCCTTTGTGGTTGGCAAAGGAACCGTTGCCAGGCTTATGTGTGACATTGGTGTAGTAATTGATGTTTTCATATTCTCATTTAATAGAGTGTTTATATAAGTAAATACGCCTTTAGGACTATTTAAATTTTTATTTAAAACAATATCTTTGACTTCTTGAGGTGAAGCCATGAGCTGTGTATTATTTGAACCAGCATTTAAGGAATTTGAAGAAGTTGTCGGTGATCCTTGGGCTGGCGGTCCCCCAACTTGTACAATTGGAGCTCGTCGAACACCAGCTGTAGATGTGGATGGAGTAGTGGGTGGAGTAGTGGGTGGTGCTGTTAAAATTTTGAATGTACTTAGTTGCTTGTTTAATATAGTAGCAGGTTTGTTTTCATACCGAGATTCAAGCGCCTTCCTGGCAAGAGAAAAGTTTTCGTCGCATAAAACAAATCTTTTCACTATAACACCAGCTGGGCCTCTAGTTTTATTTCTAAGGTGGTATAGTTTTTGAGCTGGGGTACGACCAGAGTGGTTGCGATAAATAGCAGAGAACATGTTACGAAACGAAGGCCAACTTTCATAACTTCCATAAAAAGTCTCTGTTTCGCATGGAGGGACCTGAATGTGAAGTTTGGGAAAGCCCACATTGATTATTTAAGTGGAACTGAGACCACCAAAGCTATCGTTAACACAAGGAAGTTGTTTGTGTAGCTTCTGGCAGTCCGACATATTCCCTTTTGTTGAGTAATATTTTGCTTGAGCTGCATGAAACTCATCTCTTATTTTTTCTTTTTCTTCGACCGACAGAGATTCAAGAGCCAAAAAGTCCGAATATGTTAAAACGCATTCCCGCCACATATCATTGAGGTCTATGCCCCTGTGTTATATTTCACTTTCAGTTTGATCCTCTTCGAACCCTTGAAATGATGTGCAGAGGGTGAGAAGAATTTCTAATTTTGATTTGAATTGATGTAGTGATGCCATTTTTTGTTCTTTTTTTATTTAAAAAAAAAACTAGAAAGATTAACGCATAAAATAACAAAAACAAATTTGCGAGGCAATTAACAATTACGCAAAACAAAAAAAATTTTTTTTTTTCTTAAATCCGTTGGACTCTAATACATTAAGTGTAAATAAGTAGAAACAAAAGAGAAAAAATGTGTACTATATGTACGTTGGTATATTAAGTGCCGAATTTTTAATTAACCGTATGATAAAAAAGTGATGATTTTTATACCCGCCACACATAGTGTGAAGGGTATATTCAGTTTGTCGGAAAGTTTGTAACGCATTGAAGGAGACATCGTAGACCCCATAAAGTTTATATATTCTTGATCAGCTCGATGAGACGAATTGATTTAGGCATGTCCGTCAGTCTGTCCGTCTGTCGGTCTGTCGTTTTCCAGGCCCCTTTTTTTCGATGAAGATGTATAGATATTACGCCGAAATTTGGAACTTAAGGTTTTCTCGGGGAAAGACTACTTTGTATGTTAAAATCAAGTTGCCACGTCCATTTTAAGGTGTAGCCCCCATTCAAACTTACCGAAAATTTCTGAATTTTTGTATAAAAATATGTATTATTTATGCATGTATTCACTCCAAATTGGGGAAAAACTCTTCTTTTGTCATCCAAAGTCGGAAACCAAGGTGCCACGCCCATTCATAGGTATAGCCCCCATACAAATTTCCCCGCCCATTTTCCAATTTTTGAATAAAAATTGGTATTATTACGAATTTATTTACTCCAAATTGGGTAAAACACTTCTTATATCATCCAATTCAAAACCAAGAGGCCACGCCCATTTTTACCTCTTTAGCCCCCATACAAACTCACCGATTATTTTTGAGCTTTTGTATGCAAAATTAATAATTTTCGTCTATATATTTTTAAATGTACATGGTCCGCCATCAAACATTTTTTTTGAACTAGTGATTATTTCGAGTGTGGCAACACTGATGTCACATCTGATTGGACAGAAAGTTAGTTTTATCCTTCCGCTGAATGAAAATGGTTGTGTATACGATTGAGGAACGCGTTTAAATAGTGCAGTTTTACTTTGAAAATTATGGTAATGAAAATTACGCACGGAAATGAGCCGAACAGAAGCACCGTCCGCTCCGTATGTGAGCTTTCTTTTGAAAAAATTGAGAGAAACCGGCACAATTATTGATAAACCAACGCGTGAGAAACCAAAAATAGTGCGTACCGCCGATAATATCGCTGCTGTAGCCGAGAGTGTGCGTGAGGCGCCCGGAACATCAGTGAAGCGTCGCTCTCAACAATTGGACATTTCCACGACGTCCCTTAGGCGAATTTTGAAAAAGACCTTGGTATGACACCGTACAAAGTTCAATTGGTTCAAGAATTGAAGCCACGAGACCATCCGATGCGGATGAACCGTTTTGTTTTTATTGCATTTAAAAAAAATTACGTTGGGCGGACCCTGTATGTATATGTATAATTGTTTGTGGCACTTTTTATTTATTTTATTTATTTCATCAATTGCCTCGATCACGTCATCTTCATCCTCATTGGTCACGCCAATTCAAAAATCACCTCATATAAATGTACAGTACGTCAACAACAATAACAACAACAACGATGTACCTTCGACTTCTTCAATTGTTTTACCAGAAAACGTTACTTCACCAAAAAACAAACAATGGAAAGCACACACACACAAATCTGCCGTTAAAGTTGAAAAGGAACAGAGAAACACATTCTCCAAGTAAGCAAACACAACAAAAGCAAAACAATAACAAAAAACCAAAGAACAAAACACAAACAACATTACAAAATTATTGGCTCAGCGAACCAAACACAACAAATCGATTCGAACTGTTAGCAGATGACAAGTGTGACGAACAAAACTCTATGCAACCTTCAGCTCATTTATTGCCAAAAGTGAATAAACCACCTCCAATTTATATTCAGGGTGTCGGCCAGATTAAAGTTTTATATGATGCCCTTAAAGAAGTGGCTCAAAAAAACTTTGAATTAAAAGCGTTAGCTAACAACGAAGTAAGAGTGCAGGCCACAGATTCTACTTTTTATAAAAATATTATAAATATGTTGAAACAGAAAGAAACCAAATACTATACGTATAAAGCTAAGGAAGATAGAAACTTCAAAGTCATTTTACGAAATATGCATCCTTCAGCTGATATTGAAGAAATTAAAGCTGAACTTCAAGAGCTAGGTCACAATGTTAAACATATTTATAATATTCAACAACGAACCACAAAAGTGCCTCTTCCATTATTTTCAATTGAACTTCAAAGCGAAGAAAACAATAAAGATGTATATAAAATTTCTCATCTTCTACAGACAAAAATTTCATTCGAGGCACCCCATATTAAACGCACACTATCCCAATGTGCAAATTGTCAGAAGTATGGGCATACCAAAAATTATTGTACTAGAGATCCAGTCTGTGTCAAATGCGCTGGTTCCCATACAACAGTAAACTGCACTCTAAATTTCGACAAAGGTCAAACCAAATGTGCTCTATGCAGTGGTAACCACACTGCTAACTATAAAGGCTGCGAAGTCTATAAAGCACTAAAAGTTAAACGCTTTCCCCAACTTAGAGAAAAATAGTATCAAATAAATATGTAGATGCGCGGGTCTCTCCCCTCCAAGTTCTAGTATAAGAGTGACACCCTCCATAAGTTTTGCTCAAATAGCTAGTGGCAATAAGTCTAATACACCATATCCAATTAAACAAACCATCCCCTCCCAACTTATTCAACCCGAAACACAACCCACTTTTCCATCTTTAAATCAATTACCACCTAACATAGATTCCACTAACAACTCCTTACCATCCAACCCAAATTCAACTGAACTTAATGACATGCAAGAGCTAAAACTTATGATGAAGCAATTGATGCAACAAATGTCAGCTATACTCAATATAGTGACACTTTTAGTATCCAAGATAAATTCGTAGATATGTGCTCAGATACACTACGAATTATATTCTGGAATGCTAACGGGCTGAGGCAACATATACTAGAACTAAAGCACTTCCTTTATGAAAATAATATTGATCTGGCACTTATTTCAGAAACACATTTTACATCTAAACATTTTCTGAAGATAACAGGCTATACTTTATATAATACAAATCACCCAGACGGCACAGGGCATGGGGGTTCAGCTATTATAATTAAAAATAAAATTAAAAACTATGAAGTTGAACATTTTAGCCAAGATTATATTCAAGCGACTATTATTCATGTGCAAGATAGAAATGGGCCCCTAACAATTTCAGCATTGTACAGTCCGCCTCGACACAATGTCTCATCAGCTCAATATAACACATACTTTAAATCTTTAGGGCCAAGATTTATTGCTGCTGGTGATTTTAATGCAAAACACATAGCCTGGGGCTCAAGACTTACCAACAAAAAAGGTAAAATTCTTCTAGAAACAATTTATACCAATAATGCCAAATATATTTCAACAGGCGAGCCTACCTACTGGCCAACAGACCCGCGCAAAGTGCCAGATCTTATTGATTTCTGTGTTATTAAAAATGTAAATATTAATAACTTTTCGATAAAGTCGCGCTTTGAGTTATCTTCAGATCACTCACCAGTTCAACTCGATTACATCGAAACGCTTGCCACATACAAGCCGACGCCCAGCCTCTATAACCCAAAAACAGATTGGCAAGCGTACAAAGAACTCCTTAACATATACTTACGTTTGGACATTGCACTAAAATCTCCAAATGACATAGAGAGCTCCGTAATTTATTTTAATGATGCCGTAGCTGAAGCGGCAATTAACTCTACTCCGCATTTAATTCAAAGGGATACTAAAAAATTATTTACACCTGCTTCAATTCGAAACCAAATAGAGAATAAAAGAAAACTTAGGAAAATCTGGCAAACTACTAGAAGTCCCGAAGATAAAAATAGACTTAATCGGGCAATAAGGGATCTAAAATTAAAGCTCAATCAGAATAAAAATAAAAATATAGAAAATTATCTGACTAATTTAAGCCCAACCAGAGACACAAATTTTTCCCTATGGAAAGCCACTAAAAACTCAGAAAATCGACAACCTTTACCGCACCATTAAGGAAACCAGATGGTACTTGGGCTAAAACAGAACGCGATAAATCGACCCTACTAGCTGACTTTTATGAAAATGCCTTCTCAAATGACACACAAACCTGTTATAATAATTCAGAAACATCTAGAAACTCACAAAATATCAAAATTAGATATGTAAGTACTAAGGAAGTTAAAAATATGATCGACAATATTAAGGCTAACAAGTCACCTGGCTATGACATGATAACTGGAATGTTGCTTAAAGAACTTCCTATAAATGCTATTTATTATCTGCGGAATATGTTTAACGCAATAATAAGACACAAATATTTTCCCAAGACGTGGAAGGTAGCAGAGGTCATAGCTATTCCAAAACCTGGTAAAGATGCCACAAGTGCAGCGTCTTACCGTCCGATAAGCCTTCTTCCAATACTATCAAAAGTTTTTGAAAAATTATTCCTTAACAGACTTCAACCCATTCTTGATAATAGCTACATCATACCTGACCATCAGTTTGGGTTTCGGAAACATCACTCAACTATTGAACAAATTCATAGAGTAGTTAACAAAATTTCTAGAGATCTAGAAGATAAAAAGTATTGTATAGGAGTATTTCTTGATGTTGAAAAAGCTTTCGACAAGGTATGGCACATTGGTCTATTGTATAAATTAAAAAAACTACTTCCACCAGATTTTTACCACATGCTTAAAAGTTACATATCTGATCGACACTTCTATGTAAAAGTTAAAGACGCTCACTCTACAATAAGGCCAATTAAAGCAGGTATACCTCAAGGTAGCGTTCTTGGACCACTCTTATACGTCCTTTTACACAAGACTTACCTATCCCAATAGAACCCTCTTCTATGATAGCAACTTTTGCAGATGACACAATTCTTCTTTATTCACATAAAGACTTAGCTGTAGCCTCTAATAAGCTTCAAAACATACTTGATAACACCAAAAAATGGTTTGACAAATGGGCCATAAAAATTAACGAAAACAAAACTACACAAGTTATCTTTACAACAAAAAGAGCTTTCGTGCCCATTCCTTTAAAAATAAATAATTTAGACATACCTATTGAGAAATCGGCCAAATATTTGGGAATTCACTTAGACAATAAACTGACTTGGAAGTTGCACATAGAAAAAAAGCGAAATCAAATGAAAGAGAAATGTCGTCAACTGAGCTGGCTTCTGAACAAAAAATCGAAGCTCTCTATGAGCAATAAACTTCTACTATACAAATACATCATAAAACCAATTTGACTTACGGCCTTCAAGTTTGGGGCACATCCAAAACATCTAACATCAATATTATACAAAGGCAGCAGTCAAAAATACTTCGACAAGTCACAACAGCGGAATGGTATATTTCCAACGCTGATATACACAGAGACCTGAAAATAAAGACTGTCAAAGAAGAAATAGTAGCAGTTAGTAGAAGCTACCACATCAGAATCCTGGCTCATTCTAACAACGAAATGTGTAACTTACCCATACTAGAGTTAACTAGTAGACGACGTCTAAAAAGAATTCGACCAGCTGACTTACCGAACTATCAATAAGCGCAAATTTATTTAATTAAGAAATTGTTATTCACGATGTTATTCATGATAGATTCATAGATCTATTTTTTGTTTTAATTATAACTTTAAAGAAATTGTTCTTTTAAATTAATTAAATTCCTATATCGATGTTATAATATGTACTAAATGTTGTTGTAGACAGATGTACAAAATAATCAAGCAAAATAATCATAGAAAAAAAAAAAAATAAAAAAAAAAAAAACTTTTATTTATATGCAAAAAAAGAGTTTTGTTTTTTTTTTTAAAAAAAAAAAATATGTATATATGTATGTATGAATATGTGTTTGCGGCACTTTTATTTATATGAAAAACAAATATATTTTTTTTTTTATTATTTATATATGAAGGCATGTTCCGCCAAATACTAATACACATATATGTACATACGTTTGTATTTTCCCCTACCAAGTTTGTATATATGTATTTGTACGAGCAATACAAAAATTTTAATTAATATGAAAATAATATTATGATTAAAAAAATTACAATAAATATATAAAAAATGGAAATTTTTGGTTTGCTTGCGCTGGTCATTTCTATTATTTTAGAGCTATGCAGCGATTAAGCAAAGCAATAACAAAGCATAGAGCAAAAAATGATTGAAAAAAATAACAATACGAAAAACAATAAGAATAAAATATGTGTATGTATGTTATGTGCAAGTGTTAAAATAATAATTATTTTTTATTAGTATTTTTGTTATTTTAATTTTGATTTTTGTTTAATTGTGTAGCAAAAAAATTTTTTTTTTTTTATTATTAATTTTGCAATCTGAAAATTTCTTTGCTGCCATGTTATATGTGTAAATAAGTGTATGTGGCAATGTTATATATGTAATTGGTTAAATCCGTATATATAAGTTAATGTTGGGGTCACTGACCTTAATTTGGTTTATATAATATTTTGTCAAATATATAAACTTATCCCAAAAAATTGTTTCTGTAGCATTTTCCTTCGGCGTCGTTTCCTTGGCTGCTCTGCTCTCCCACAATTTATTTGTTACCCGTAGCCTTATTTCTTCGGCGTCGTTTCCTTCTCTGCTCTGCCACAATTTAATTGTAATTTTATTTGCGCTTTTTTGTCACTATTTATTTGCACTTGCGCTTTAAGTTAGTTTTTTTTTTTAAACAATTTGTTTTTTTGGTTTTTTGTTTACTTGAAACTTTTTTCGGTTTTTCGTTTGTGTTTCTTTTTTTTTTTTTTGTTGTCACTTGTTGCACTTTTTTTTCTGTTTTGCGATTCTATTCATTTTTTTTTTTGGGCACTTTTTTTTTTTTTTTTGGACGCGTTACCTTTTTTGTGCGTCCGCTCTCATCACCGATCGCTTTACTTTGCTAGAATTTCGACAACCAGTGTTGGTGTGTGCGAAAAAAATTATATGCGAAGATTTACTTAAAAGTGTTTGTATATACGTTTAAATTTTGAATAATTAAAACGTTAATGTGTCAACGACTGGACTGATTTATGTCCGTGGGCGCAAAGGGGGATGAAAGTTTAAATGTTTAAAGGGAGAATGGAATAAGGCAAGAGGACTATAAGTTTTTCGGGGAAAAATATTAATAAGGCGGTACGAACCACTATTTTTAAGCCACAAATTGAGAAAAAAGTTTGGGTTAGGTACCTAGGGGGGGTTAAGACCAAGGTCTCCGGCTCGCGAGAAAATTGTTTAAGCGGGCAATGAGAGCAATGGTAGGCGCCGTGGCACCTAATGGCCGAAGGACCAATGTTTACAGGCGCGAAGTTTAAGAGCGCAGTCGCAATGCACTATAGGCGCTTAATAATAAAAAATCCGGCTCGAAGGACCAATGTTTATGCGCGCAATGAGAGCAATGAAAATGGCTCGTGCACTCTAGGCGCTTAATAAATTGAAATTTAAAAGAAATTAAGGAGTGTAAAAATTTATTAAGTATTTTTAGCGAATTGTACAAAGTAAAGTAGCGATGGTGAATTGATCACGACTTGCTGTCACTGAAGTGCGAAAGTAATTGAAAACTATATAAAAAAGCCAAACGCAAAAAAGTGCGCAAACAACTCTAAATCGGTTAAAACCGTGTTGAAAAATTTCTAAAATTTAGGATATTTTTACACTGCCAGTTTTTTAACAATTCATTTGGCTCCTAGTCCTCACTAATTGTAACAATTCATATTGTAATTAATTTAACAGTTAATTAGGTTCTAATCTTAACTAATTCGAACAATTTATATTAATTCACATTTGATAATTTTAAATTTAAATTCATAAAATAGTACTTAATATAAAGACAAGAAAAAGTTAACTTCGGTTGGACCGAAGTTTATACAATATACCTGTTACACATCATTTGACGTTGATAGACCTTCGTGTGCAGCATTTGTATTAAATTTTAGTTCAAAATACTAAACAAATTAAATATATTCTTAAAAATTTAGGAATTCGCGGTCCGATTTGAAGCAATTTTAAACTGAAGATTTGGCATGGTACAAGAAACATTTGAACCATATTTGAAGCCAATTGCTTTATAAATAAATTTATTTCTTATAAGAATTTGACAAAATGTTATTCTTTTCTATGGGAGCAATATCTAAAAGTGGGCGTGGCACATTGATTTTTAACATAGAAAGTACACAGGACCTAGAAAGTTTAAAATTTCAGCCCAATATCTTTACAACAGAGCGATTAAATCGCAACACACAGACAGACGGACGGATGGACAGACGGACATGGCTAAATCGATTCGCCTCGTCGAGGTTGTTCATATACTTTGTTACAAACAACAAAAATATATGATAACAACAAAAATACAACAACAACAAAAATACTACAACAACAAAATTTTCACAGCAACGAACTAATTTGAGTTTGTCATCTACCACACGCTGACAGCAAACAAGCAGCAGATAATCTATTCTATTTTAGAATAAGTAATCAACACTTTAACCTTTCTTGTAAACTGTTGTTCAAGTATGAACATCGGATTCGGTTTATCTGTTTATACTTATTCAATACGCGATAAGAATAGTCAATATATCCCGCAGCGACAATATTTTTAAACACACACAGAAGTCATTACATTTTACGATCGTGCTAAGTGATACTCAGCACTTAAGTAGCAACGCGATGACTCTTGACTCCTGCACACATGATTAACTCTACGCCTAAAATAGATAAGTTATTTTTATAGTCATATTCATTGTAAACATACACATAATATAATTTTACACATACAGTCCCTTTATTTTGAAATGTTAAATAGTATATAAGGCAAACATTTTTTTGAATAAAGTATCATTTGAATTTTTGACATAACACAACACGGTTGTTATTTATTTAAATGTTCATGTTTCCAGCCAAATACTAAGTTTCATGTGCTTAGTGTTTGAATATTCCTATTTTCAGCCAAATACTAAGTTCCAAGTGCTTAGTGTTTGAATTTCAGTAGTAATCTCACAAAGCAATTAAATTGCACTCCAAGCCTATATGCTTGTGTGTGTATCAAAATTTCTTTTGCTCCCTGTCTGATTTACATACATTTTGGTGACCCCGACGTGATCCTGTAGATACAAACAGTCTACTAGGATCAAAAATCACAAGGATTCAACGATAATACGGACTCCATTTTCTCGGCAGGCACAGGATACAAGAGATCCACATAAGGATCATAATTTTGCATCAAAGGCTAAGAAGTTACTATTGTGTTTGACCAATTAAGTGGTGTGAGTCGGAGCACATCCGGTCCATTGACAAAACAACAATTCTCCCAACGGGTCAAACACAAATTAGTAACTTGGAACAGCTTCAATAAATCATGGATAAGTCAAATCTGGGTACGTTGTTCACGGAACAAACCCAAACTGGAAAAAATATTCAAAATATTATCAGAAACTCCAAAAAGGACCCAGCTGATAGGAAAACGATTGCCTATTACAACGAACGGCTGCAGCGTCTTGAAGAAGAGTGGGCTCGATTTGAGCAAACGGATACGCTAATAAGAACAATAACAAAGGAGCCTACAGAGCATGACTACTTCAAAAGCAATTACTACAATGGAATCTCTGAAGCATTCCATGAGTACAGAAGTATGTTCAGCAACGAAATAGATCGTCTTACAAATATGAACAAGGATGATCTGGTTGACAAGGCATCAGGGTCGGTATCAATTGCAAGATCGAAGGCAATTGATACACCGCCTTTACAACCAAACGGATTAATACGAAGAGCAATGCATCGAATGCAGATGCTGAAACGAATGTTAACCGACATAAAGGTGTCCACAATGGACCAAATAGAATACTATCAAGTAAAAATCGCATCCATTAATCAATCTTGGGAGCAACTGACGGTCTTACAAGATGAAATCTGGGACAATTTTGAAAACCCAGAATTAATGGGATTTAATCAAGCCGATTACGACCAGTTGGAAGATTTAGTCCAGCAACAACTGATTAATTTGACTGTTGGATTCAACAAATTAGGAGGAATTGGTAGAACTGCTGAACCAACTACCTCAACAATACAAAATTCATTACCACTTCCAAAGGTGACGATACCACAATTCGATGGCGACTATTTAAAGTGGCGCCAATTCTATGAATTATTCTCTCAAATGGTAGATAAGCAACCATTACCACTAGTTCAAAAAATGTGGTACTTAAAGACTAATGTAGCAGGAGAGGCCAGCAAGTTGATTAATCATTTTTCTTTAACAGAGAATGATTACGAAGCAGCCTGGAAACTGCTACAAGATAGGTATAACAACAAGCGAATATTGGTGGCTACATTGATTGAAAAATTGCTGAACCAGCCTTCAGGAACATCAACACCAACTGCAATAAAAAGGTTGCACGATACAACACGCGAATGTCTTTTGGCGTTAAACAATCTTAAAATAGAGACATCATCTTGGGACCCTCTATTAATGCATCTACTAATTAAAAAATTGGATCGAATCACACATATACGATTCGAACAAACATTCGAAAATCATAGAGAACTACAAAGGGTTGATGATTTTCTTTTATTTTTGGAAAAACAATTCCAATCTATGGAGGCAACTGGACATAAAGACAAGGTTCCATATACTCAAGGTACAACTAAGACAGTTTCTTCAGTCGTAGCATCAAATCTCAACTGCAAAATGTGCAATAACTCAAATCATCCGTTGTACCATTGTAAACAATTTTTACAATTGTCAGCATCGGATCGACTCAACTGGGTTAAAAAACGTAAAATATGTTTCAACTGCTTCAAGGGTGATCACACCTCAAAAACATGTACATCAAGATGTTGCACCAAATGTGACAAAAAACACAACACGTTGCTACATCTCGATACCGCCACGCAATCAGCAAAATCAGAAGGCCAAGGTATTAGAAATGAAATACCAGCAGCCACATCAGCGGCAGCAAATAACAAGACATCGCAACAAGGCTATGTGTTATTGGGCACTGCACGAATCAACATAATAACTAACTGTGGCAAATCTATAGAATGCAGAGCCATTTTGGATTCAGGATCCCAAGTAAGCATAGTTACTGAAAGACTTGTCAAGCGTCTGGGAATTCCTTTAAAACAAGCATCCATGTGTATCGAAGGTATCGGTAATGGAATACAAAAATCGAACTATCGGATTAATGTTCAATTTCAATCAAGAATGAGAGATTTTTCTTCACGCCTTGAAGCTTTGGTATTACCCACTATTGTAGCAATGCAACCTGCTTGTCAACTAGATATCTCAACATGGCCATTGCCAAAAAATATCCAACTGGCTGATCCTAATTTTAATTCTCGGGAAAAGGTGGACGTACTACTAGGCGCAGAATTTTACCACCAGCTATTGTCAGATGGCCAAATACGGATTGGTAACGGACTGCCAATGCTACAAAACACTACACTTGGTTGGATTGTAGCCGGAAAAATAAATAATGTAGCAACACAAATAAGCACATGCGGCGTAGGTACTGAGATCAGTACACACGACATCATCGAAAAATTTTGGAAACTCGATAGCTTGGACCAGCCCCAAAGCCAAATATTATCGGTCGACGATCGACAGTGTGAAACCCTTTACACACATTCAACAAAACGGGACATAGATGGGCGTTTTATTGTAAAAATCCCATTCAAGGAAGATCCAAACAATCTAGGAGAATCCAAAAATATTGCCATTAATAGGTTTATGGCTCTTGAAAGACGTCTTGAAAAAGACAAGGATTTAAAAATTGCATATTCTAATTTCATGAATGAATATGAACAACTTGGACATATGACGAGAATTGATTCAGAAGACATAATCTCGCCATATTACGTTATACCTCATCATCATGTGCTGAGGCCAGATAGTAGCACCACAAAACTACGAGTAGTGTTCGATGCATCTGCCAAAACTTCAGAAGGGTATGCACTCAATGACTTAATGCATACAGGCCCAACTGTCCAAAGTGAACTACTCTCCATTTTACTACGGTTTAGAATGCCGTGTTTTGTATTTACTACTGATGTAGAAAAAATGTACAGACAAATCCTCATTCATCCAGAGGATCGCAATTTTCAAATAATTGTATGGCGAGAAAGTCCAAATTTACCACTACAGTATTTTCAATTAAATACTGTAACTTATGGAACTAGAGCTGCACCATATTTAGCCACGAGATGTCTACAACAGGTGGCTTTGGATAATAATAGGAAGTATCCCTTGGGCTCACAATTTCTAAGAGACAACTTTTACGTGGATGATGGTATTGGTGGATCAGACAGTCTGATTACAGCCATAGAAACACAAAAACAATTGCAGCATATTCTCGGCAAAGTTGGTTTTCATCTACGAAAATGGTGTGCCAACCATCCACGGCTGCTACAAAATATACCAGCAACTGATCAAGAAGTAAATCTTGATTTTAACAACGACAACGACAGCGCGACCAAGACACTTGGTTTGACATGGTTACCTTGTACAGACGAATTCAGAGTAAAGGTAAAATTGCAGTCACACCACAAAATAACCAAACGAACAGTTACTTCTGACATAGCACGATTGTTCGACCCTCTAGGACTACTGGGTCCAGTCGTCGCAACAGCCAAAATATTCATACAAGAACTTTGGCAACTCAACCTAGATTGGGATGAGTCTCTTCCTGCTGATCTTCACACGCAATGGGCAGGGTTTCGCAAAGGGCTCTTAGATATGGATAATTTGAAAATTAGCCGACACATGTCAAAAGGACAAAAACCGAAGGCAATTCAATTACATGTATTCTCAGATGCATCTGAAAAGGCATATGGAGCAGCAATATATGTCCGTTCCTTACTTCAAGACGGAACCATATTAGTTAAATTGCTATGTGCCAAGTCTCGTGTCGCCCCACTGAAACGACAGTCGTTGCCTCGTTTGGAATTATGCGCAGCAGTTATAGGAGCACAACTAATGAAAAGAGTTCAAACCGATTTGAATCTAAAAGACGTAATTACATGGTTGTGGACAGACTCTGAAATCGTGCTCTCTTGGTTAAACGCACCATCAGCATCCTTCCAGACATTCGTTGCAAACAGAGTGTCCATTATTCAAGATCTGACAATTCCTGAGCAATGGCGTCATGTTGGGACAATGGACAATCCGGCCGACGTATTATCAAGAGGGTTATCGCCTCGTAAACTTGCAAATTGTAACCTATGGTTTTATGGCCCTTTATTCTTACATGGAAAAGAATCTTGTTGGCCCCAGAAGTTTGCAAAACAGCTATCGATACCGAATAATTTGGAACGGAAAAGAAAAACTCCATTAATAGCTACAACGGCAACTTCATTGACAAATGGAAAGTCAATTTATGATATTAATCATGGTAATTCGTTTAGAAAACTTCAACGAATAGTTGCATACATTCTACGATTCGTTCAAAATTCTAAATTACCAAAAGAATGTCGATCCAAACATAATACATTGTCAGTAAATGAAATGGAATCAGCTCTTGATGTTATAATAAGATGCATACAACGTGAAGATTTTCATGAAGAGCTGAAACAATTAAGAAAAGATGGTGTAGTGAGCAATTCTAGTTCAGTTAGCAGTCTATCGCCCTTTATCGACGAGAAAGGCGTCATCCGAGTAGGAGGACGGTTGGAGGCGGCTACTATATCATATGACTCCAAGCATCCAATGTTACTTCCATACAACGATCCTTTGGTCAAATTGCTATTTATCATGGTACATGAAGAAAATAAGCACTGTACTAACACAACATTGTTGTATACAATTAGGCAACGATTCTGGCCAATTAAAGGAAAAATAATGGCCCGAGCGACTTCAAATCGATGTATCAAATGCGTCAAGGCTAATGCTCAACAGTGTCAACAGAAGATGGGAAATCTTCCGAAACATCGCGTTACTCCTGCGAGGCCTTTCATTAATACTGGTGTTGACTATTGCGGACCATTTTGGATACACTATAAAGGCAGAGGCAGAAAACCAACTAAGGCCTATATTGCGGTATTTGTTTGTTTTGCCACTAAGGCAGTGCATATGGAGCTGGTAACCGATTTGGCAACAGACACATTCATTGGAGCTTTAAAAAGGTTTATTGGCCGCCGAGGCCACTGTGAAAATATTTATTCAGACAATGCAACAAACTTTGTGGGCGCTAAAAACCAATTGTCAGAATTAACTCAAAGTATTTTCTCATCAAAAGGACAAGAACAAATAATATCCAGTTGCAGTCCTAATGGTATAAAATTTCATTTTATTCCGCCGAGAGCTCCACATTTTGGAGGATTATGGGAAGCGGCAGTAAAATCGGCTAAACATTTGCTACTAAGGAGTGTTGCAACGGCGTCTTTGACTTATGAAGAACTAGAAACTCTTGTTGTGCAAATTGAAGCAATATTAAATTCGCGACCGTTGACACCAATGTCAGAAGATCCTAATAATTTGATGGCATTAACACCAGGACACTTTTTAGTAGGAGAACCTCTGACGTCCCAAGCAGACCACGAATCGACTACAAAAAATCATACTCTCTTGACACACTGGAAATTGGTTTCACATCTTAAAAATGAGTTTTGGAAACGATGGTCTCAAGAATATTTAAATGAACTTCAGCAACGTCATAAATGGAAAAAACCATTTGCCAACGTAAAACCAAATGACCTAGTAATTGTCAAGGATGATAGCTTACCAGTTATGCAATGGCCTTTAGGACGGATTGTTCAAGTATTTGAAGGAGACGATGGCTTAGTGCGAGTTGCAGAAGTAAAAACCGCCAAGGGAATCTTTAAACGCCCCATTACAAGACTATCTCCGCTACCTGTTGACACAAATTGTCAATCGGAACCAATTCAAGAAGATTTTGATACTTCTACAGACGATAAACCTTCAAAGAGACAAAAGACTACAGTGGGTACATCATTATGGACAACCATGATAGTCACATTGATATTACTTCCACTGGCATGGGCATCACCAATCAAGATTGAAAATTTCGACTCAAGGGCTGGAATATTCTATGAAAGCATTGGTATGGCAAGACTAGCTACGAGCGATTGGAATTTAATCATTTACTATGATCTTGATCAATACAAGCTTGAATTAGACATGTTTCTAAACAATATAAGGACACTCCAGAAAATGTGTGAAAAACTACCAACCCCAATCCGAGGTTCATGTTTTGATACATCAAGACATTTTTGGTACGTTAAAGATGAACTACAAATGGAAGATGAACTACTATTCAAGAGTCGTCATCGAAGGGCTGCATTAGACATAATTGGAAATCTTGCTCATGATTTGTTTGGTGTTCTTGATTCTAAATATGCAGAAGAGATGACACAAACTATTAATAAGGTCAATTCTAATGAAAACTATGTTCTTGACTTGTTAAAAAATCAAACATCTGTAATGGACGCCACCATAAACATAATGAAACGGCAAGGAAATGAAACTAATGCTCGACTAAGTTATATGCTACAGCAACTTGACAAGGTACAAAAAGAAAAAGAACAAATCACATTATACCAAATGTACAGCACTATATGTACCCAACTTACAATGAGTGCGCTAAGACTACAAAGAATACAAACGCAGATTTTAGACATGCTTACAGATGTCAAGCATAACAAAATGGACCCATCATTATTGACAACACAGCAGTTAAAAAATCAACTCGAACAAATGCGACTTCATTTACGACAAGGTGAAGCACTTCCGATTCATGGCAATGACATTCTTCAACTGTACAAGATTCTGAAGGTACAAGGTACCATCACTGACAATCATGTTATATTTAAAGTGACAGTTCCATTGGTATCAGATCAGATATTTGAACTATTCAATTTAATAGCAATTCCAGTCGCAACTAAATCAGGATTAAAAATGATTGATATTGAATCACCCATACTTGCAATGAATGATCATCGGGATCAAGGTTTCACAATGAGCTGGAGTAATATGAAGACCTGTCAAACACAAAATGCTGACAACTACATCTGTTTCAACAAACAAACATTATTTTCAAATACTGGCTGTGAATTTCAAATGTTTCACAACAAAACATCATCAGAATGTAAGTTTGCTTACAAAAGAAGACCATTTGTATGGTTATCGATGAGCCACAAAAATCAATGGATATTCGGAGTTCAAACTAAAATGGAGCTATCAGCTGTATGTAGCCAAGGAACAACATCTATCGAATTAGAAGGGTCTGGATTATTAAAACTCGATGCTAACTGTTCTATTAGGAATCAAGATATTACAGTAACTGGTCATGATTCATCGACACGAATAGTTCGTCTTTCATATGCACGATTTGGTGTAACTCCCGTCAATGTCACAAGCATGCATACTACAACTACAATTACTGAAGAGTATGAGAACCTGACGCAGGAGGAATTGTCTGTGTTACAAACCAAACTACAACACCAATTTAAACTTCCCTTCAAGAATTTGATTAATGATCACCATCAATACGCTTCATATGCAGCACTATTAATATCACTAATTATTGCCTTTATATGTATCACAAGGGCAATCTACATAAGGAAAAAGAAGAAACATCAACGTTCCGAAATCACCAATGCTACAGGAAAGGATCAGTCTTTTGCGATCGAACTAGATTAAGGTTGAATCAATATTCAACGGGCCGGAGAATGTTCATATACTTTGTTACAAACAACAAAAATATATGATAACAACAAAAATACAACAACAACAAAAATACTACAACAACAAAATTTTCACAGCAACGAACTAATTTGAGTTTGTCATCTACCACACGCTGACAGCAAACAAGCAGCAGATAATCTATTCTATTTTAGAATAAGTAATCAACACTTTAACCTTTCTTGTAAACTGTTGTTCAAGTGTGAACATCGGATTCGGTTTATCTGTTTATACTTATTCAATACGCGATAAGAATAGTCAATATATCCCGCAGCGACAATATTTTTAAACACACACAGAAGTCATTAACATTTTACGATCGTGCTAAGTGATACTCAGCACTTAAGTAGCAATGCGATGACTCTTGACTCCTGCACACATGATTAACTCTACGCCTAAAATAGATAAGTTATTTTTATAGTCATATTCATTGTAAACATACACATAATATAATTTTACACATACAGTCCCTTTATTTTGAAATGTTAAATAGTATATAAGGCAAACATTTTTTTGAATAAAGTATCATTTGAATTTTTGACATAACACAACACGGTTGTTATTTATTTAAATGTTCATGTTTCCAGCCAAATACTAAGTTTCATGTGCTTAGTGTTTGAATATTCCTATTTTCAGCCAAATACTAAGTTCCAAGTGCTTAGTGTTTGAATTTCAGTAGTAATCTCACAAAGCAATTAAATTGCACTCCAAGCCTATATGCTTGTGTGTGTATCAAAATTTCTTTTGCTCCCTGTCTGATTTACATACAGTTTTTAATTTTTTTTTTAGTAAAAGTTTTTTTTTTTTATATAGGAATGTTATAATATAAAAGATTTTTTTGTTAAAATTTTAAGTTTTTATAGTTTAAATTTAAAAATTTTTTGGAAATAAGATTTCATCCTTTTGCTTTTTGGGTTGGGTTTATTTTTTTTAATTTTCCTCTATCAAAATTTTTTATATCTTTTAAAAAAAAAGGGTTTTTTTTTTTGTTTTTTTATTCATAAAATTTATAAATTTTTATTTTTATAAATAAAATATAATATATTTTTTTTTTTTTTTTCATTTATAAAAATTTTTTTTTTTTTTATTTTTTTTTTTTGTTTTTAAATATTTTTTTTGGGGTTTTTATCATTTTTAAAAAAAAATTTTCCACCAATTCACAAAATTTTTTTGAATATAATTTTTAAATTTTATTTTTTTTAACCTTAGTTTTTGTTTATTTTTTTTTTCTTATATATTTTTTTTTATACCTCCCATATTTTTGAATGAATTCAATAAAAATTTCGTAAAAGCACTTCCAATGTCCAACTTAGTGAACACTGTCCATATGATAAGGACCGGGCTGATATAACGTAAAGCCTCCATACAAATTTGACCAAACTCAACATGAAATTTAAGCAAAGCACCTGGTAAACACATAAACTAATGAAAGTGTAGTGTTCAAGCATGAACATCGGTTTATCTGTTTATGTTTATTCAATACGCGATAAGAAAAGGCAAGATATACCGCAGCGAGAATTCGCACATTTTTGGTCCTTCGACCCGGATAAGTGTGCAATTCGTTGCACATTTTTGGTACATCGAGTCGGATAAGTGTGCAAGTCGTTGGTCCCACCAGCTGTATCATTTTTGGTCATTCTAAACTTTTGTATTGATTGAAGTTTTGGAAAAAACAGTTTTGATTTTTTCAGACTTTATTACTATTGACTTTAAATTGGGTGGGAGTCGAGGCACAGCACGATCAACCATACGAACTAATGAGTCAATAGAAAGTTTTGTACATCAAGTAAAAATAAAAGAGCTGATTTTTGAAGATGCTATTGGAAACTGTCATCAAGCTGTTACAGCGGCAAAAGGAGATCCGTGATAATAATATTATAAATATAACAAAATAAGCGAGCACTGACGAGGTCAAGGCTCAATCAACGCAGTTTTCTGCGAACCATACGCTCCTTAAAAAGTGGAATCATTGACCATGAGTACTTCAATGATAGGATATTCGAAGATACTTTGGACAAACTCCGCAAATATGAGGAGTCATCAATGAAGCTGGAAGAGTTGCCAGGAGCGTTCAAAGCAACTGGAGCAGTTAGCAAAGCAGCGCCAGTTGATAAAAAGGCAATATTTTAATGCAATTGTGTTATAAAAAGACTTAACTGTTATATCGTATTACATACCACATATATTTGTTTAACAGCCCTGTCTTTAAATAGCAGTTGTTAAAGTCAGCTGTTGCACGAAGCGCCACGCGCATTTTTAATGCTTAATTTTGCAGTGCATTTTAATATTTATTAATTTTGAACAAAACAACGTAAAAGTACAAAGTTTGAAATGGATGTTAATTATTCAGGTTTCTACTATGTGTGGCTACTAATATGTTGCTTGTTTTGTGCGTGTATTACAAATAATTTGTAAATTTAGAAAGTGGTATCCACGAGTGAATTTCGTAAAGAAATTTCAACTTTGAATCGAGCTACAAAAAAATGTTTAGATTTGTATAGTGAGTGTCTATATACATGTTGTAGAGCGATCAATTCCTAATCCAAAACATCCAGTTTCAACTGCGAATATCTGCAATTTTTGCAAAATTTCATTTTTTAGGAAACAACATTTCGATTGCAAATGCGGCCCTTATGGAAGTTTGGCGTAAGAAAACGTGCTGTCGTGACATCATCACTTTTATAAGTGGGCATATTGATGTCTGAATTTGAATTAAAGCCGTTTTAAGGAGAAAGCACGACTATTTTGCTTAAATGTTTTGAAAAAATGGAGAAAGTGGAAATGAAAAATGAATGAGTGAAAATATTTAAAACTTTTAATTTAATTGGAACTGATAGCATGATAGTCTCTAATAGAAAGTCAACTGGACGTCCAAGGACGACATTTTGTATTATAGGTGCAAGAGCCCAGAGAAAGCAAGCTGCCGACCTCTCAAAAGCCCAGAAACACAATACCCGTTTGCTGGTTCAAGTGGCATGTGTGGCTGCACGAAGGCGTGGGCATTTTAAACTTGCTGCTATTTTACAATTGCTTGCCCTGAACCCAGCAAATGCCAAAAATATTAGGAGACTAATAAGTACGCCAATTAAACATAATTTATTATTATTAATTATTATTTCTTCACTAAATCAGTATTCGAAAACATAAGCGTCTTGCTCTTCTATTGGAAGTGATTATCTGCTTAAAATAGATAAGCTATTTGTATATATTCTCGCATATATATGTATACTCATTAATTTATACACATAATTTTAAGAACGTTCAATTGTAAATAAAATTCAGTTCAAAAAGAAAATTCAATTGTGCAAGTTGCACAGTAGTGTCACGTGTATTTTAGCTTCGGTCCCATCGAAGTTACCGTTTTTCCTTGTTTTTTATGTTTACCTTTAAGCGAAAAACAAAACCTAAGTTTTTTAACAAGAGTCAAGCTATTTTTATCTTCTAGAGGTTATGCTAAGCCAAATTTTGTATATTTATCTGTAAATGTTATAAAATGATGTTTTAAAATGGTAAAAGAATCAATATGTTCAATTTTATTTACATCAGATGGTGTATCCGTGTTTTTTTTTTTTTTTTTTTTTTTTTTAATTTTGGTTTTAATGGCTTCCTACTATATTTAGCTCTGTTACAACTGTCGCAATTGTTAATGGATTTGTAGACCATATTCTATATATTTTTTTGTAACAACTTTTGTAAAATTTAATACTTTTGTTAAAAACATTTATGAGATTGAGTTGGACTTTAATATTTACCTTTTTAGTTATCTCGGAAAAAATTCTAATCTTTTTCAATTGAATTTATTTACGGAATATATCTACCATGTACCTGTACACACTGTTAATTTCGTCTTGACAAATGAAAATTCAATTTTTGTTTCCAATAGTGTCAACTTCTTCTACTTTATGATTGCATAGTATTCCGTGTGATGGCGGAACACATAGGGGTATTTAATAAATCTATGCGGCCAAAAGTCAATTTTACAAAATTCAGGGAATGTGTATGAAATCAACCAAGACCACGAGTTCGACATGAGACAAAAGTTGATTGTACCACCTCGCATACTTATTGGTTCTCCGTTATTGTAAAAAACATAAAGATTCGATTTGAGTATTTATATGTTTTAAGTTCAGCTCCGAAGTATAAACAATGGACGCTGGTGCAAAAGGTAATTAATCAATCTACTAAAAATAAAATTTAATGATTTCATTATTCAAAGGCTGGGTTTAAAAGTTTTAGGTAATTTTTTTACTTTTTAGCGTTTATATTATACTTTAGGGCTATATACTTCCTAAGGCATTATTTGAATTAGGAGTTTACCATTTTGAGAAATTAATTATGAAATAATTGTCCACGAAAAAGCGCGGATAAAAAAAAAAAAAACAGTATTACCCGCCTCAAGAAACATATACAGTAACGAGTAGCATTTCCGAAAGCCAGTTACAACATTTGATTGACCTTACAGTTATGCGCTTATCAGAGTATTTAACAGAGGTCTTGCTAACACTGGAAAAGGAACAGCGAGGTAATTTCAAGATTATTTGCAAATGGGGTTGCAGTTGATCCCAGCAATCACAATTTATTCAAAAATTAGAAAATAATGCTGGTTTAGATGCAAATATATTTCAAAGTTGTTTCGCGCCTCTACTATTGGTTTCTGGCAAACAAAATGAAAAGCTATTATGTGAAGTCCGACCTCCTCTTCTCCAAGATACTGTCGGACAATGAGATTCAATTTTGTGAAAGAAAGCCCTTAAATTATAAAAAAATAAATTAATTATGTTAATAATTCCATAAAGTTTCTAGTTCCAACCACAATTGACATCGATAGAAATCAGATTCTAATCAAACATCAACACTGTGACAATTTTAGACGTCAAAATTTGTAACGCAGCCACTGGCACGACGTCTACAAGTCGTGAATACGATTTAATCAATTATATAACAAAACGGAAGCAACTTCTCAAGCAATTGGATTCGGACTCTCAGATCTACAAATATTTGAGAGTATTTTCTATTTATCTTGTAAAATACAGGTAAAACATTACAGGAAAAGAAAAACACGGATAATGGTGGATGTACCAAAAGCTATCTTTGGAAACACTAATGACGGCAATACAAGTAGAAGCTTTTTTGAAGAATGAAAACTAGCTTCAGAAACAACAGACATTGATCTTGACTTGATTTACAGAATAAAAGTAATAAAATCATTACAGAACAAGAAAAAAAGTTTACTTCGGTTGGACCGAAGCTTATATACCTGTTACACATCATTTGACGTTGATAGACTTTCGTGTGCATCATTTGTATTTAATTTTATTTTAGTAAACAAATTAAAAATATTCTTAAAAATTTTAAACTGAAGATTTGGCAGGATATAAGAAGCATTTGTACCATATTGGAAGCCATTCGCTTTATAAATACATTTTTTCTTAGAAGAACTTGACAAAATATTGTACTTTTGTATGGGAGCTACACTTAAAAGTGGGCGTGGCACATTGATTTTAACATAGAAAGTACAGCTTAAGTTTAAATTTTCAGCTTAATATCTTTAAAACTGAGTGAATAAATCGCGCAGCAACAAATAGACAGACAAACGAACAGACAGACGGACACGGATAAATCGATTCGTTTCGTCGAGGTGATCAAGAATATATATATACTTTATAGGGTCTACGATTCCTCCTTTAATGCGTTACAAACTTTCCGACAAACTGAATATACCTGTTTACACTATCTGTAACAGGTATAAAAATACGAAAAATGTGCTACGGAAACTGTCCAATTATATGTCAGTTGTAATTCTAGGTATCCTTTGACTCCTACGATCCACAAATTCATGACGCAGTTATAATAAAAAAGTGCATTACTACCAATTGGACAACTTTCTGAGGAAGCAGAAGCACACAGAAGATGTTCTTGACTTTTCAAGAAAATTTTCTACAGAAAGCTGTAATCAAGATATTTTCAATCGACTACTTTTGATTTAATATCATTTGTTGGGCAGCATGAGGCCTTATGCCTGCAAAGTCGAGTCCAGGAGGAAAACTAGTTTATATTTTTTTTAATGATTACACATATATTTTTTTTCCAATTAATATATCTTTATTCTTATAAATATATCGGTCTTTTACAAAAAATAGCTCTATTTCATTGAATAATGAAAAAAATTTGGCCGACCAGATCGTTCAAAAAAAAAAGCGGCTAAAGAGATAAGCCCTCAGGAAGAGGTTGGTTTCGAAAGGGTCTTCGTCCCACCAACCGGAAAGCAACAACCAAAAGCACTCACGGGACCTTGATAAAATGGATAGAAGAGACAGAAATACTGAAGGTCTTAGACAAAAAATTTAAAAATCCACCTGTGAGGAACACCGCGGCAGGGGCACGGATTCTGGACTCGAATCTGCTACATACTCATGATAAAAAACTCCGGAAAAGATTTAAGGTACACGATTTGAAAATATGCACCTGGAATGTCCGATCCCTTAACAGGGATGGTGCAACTATACAACTGATTGACACTCTTGACTAATTTAAGGCTTATATTACAGTCATCCAGAAAATGCGATGGACTGGAAACGAAAACCTACTACTACAGTGATCATGAGAGTCAACGCTATGGATGTGGCTTCGTGGTTAAAAAAAACACGTGGTTTCTCTCCAAATTACAGTTGAGAAGACGTATCCAAGTTAAATTCTCAACATAGCTTAATATGAACACGCCCCGCATTGCATAAAACGGAAAGATGAATTCTATGAGCACTTAGAACGCCTGGCATCAAATTGACATCGAATTTCAACGGTCAAATTATAGGAAGATATCTTTTGCCCAACCATCGGAAAACTTAGCCTACATAACACCTCAAATAATAATGCAGCAAGGCTAATCAACTTTGCCGCGAGCAGTAACAAGATCATAAGTAGCACCAGATTCCATCACCTCGATATCCACAAGGCAACTCCCAGCCGTCAGCACCCAAATTGACCACGTGCTGATCGATGCCAGACATGCATCGACTGTGATTAATGCATAAGCAAACTGACGTCAAACAGTGAGTCAAAAAAGTAGCCTTGGACAAATTGATTTTGAGAGCGTAATTCTTAAACGATTTTCGAACTTTTTTTTAAGTTGTGACGAAAATAAATTTTCGTCACAACATAACGTTGAATGTAAAAATAAAAATATATAAATGAAATGTATAAATGAATTAAAACATGTAAATAATATTATTTAAAGGCCCCTAAGGCCAATTAGAGTACGCCCGCTGCGTTGAGCAAAATTAATATAAAAATAGCAAATCGCACCTGCGCTAAGCGAAACTGTAAAACCTGCACCTCAACACCCGCGCCATACATTGTCCACATATTGACAAAGATATGTAACGGCAGAATCACGCCACGAAACAACAAGATAAACATTTGGCGTAAAACAATAGATTGCTACACCCAACACCCGCATCATACATTGTCTACATACTCGCGAAACAATGCGTAGCGGTAAAAGAACACCTGGCATAATAAAAAATGCAAAGCAAAGCGCAGCATTGGAACATAGACAGCGCAGTCGACAGCAAAAAAACATAGCGACGACTGCGCAGTCGGGATAAGCCAAACCAATGTTTTGCAAGCGACGCGACTGCAACTTTTTGGCGAAAGCAGAGGGCCGTTGTAGTATAAATAGGCGCGCATTTTCTAAGAAAATTTCACTTAGTTCTGGACAGCAAAGAAGTCAACACAACACACCGCAGCAAAGAGATCAACACAACACACCGCATACGCATCAGCAGCAGCGAAGTAATTTTCAAAGAAAATAAATACTAAGTATAATAAATACTAATAATACTCGTAGTTAATAAAGTATCATTGTGAAAAAAATAAATATAAAATAAAAAATCCTTATTTTATTTAGCTAGGATATTCCTCTTAAGGATAAAATATATATTTGTCATCCTGAAGACGCAATCCGACTGCAGGGATTAGAAATATATATTTTGTCAACGCACAGGAATATATGTATTTGTTGCTCTGAAGACGCAAAACGACTGCAGGAGCTGCAAATATATGTATTTCACAAAAAACTGCGAATATATCTAAATCCTTAAGACGCAAAACGACTGAAAGGATTAAGGATATGGTAGGGAAGTCTCCGTAAGAATATATGTATAGTTGTTGTCCTGAAGATGCAAAACTCTGCAGGGATTGCAACTATCGATATATTTTGTCCTTAAGACGCAAACCGTCTGAAAGGACAAAAAAATGTACACGTACCCCTAAGACGCAAACCGTCTGAAAGGACTACAGGTTTATTTGGAGATCCCGCCAACGCAGAGTGCGCTCCAGAGGAATAGACTAGAAATAAGGAAGCTTATTCTGCAAATAACACCGCCGGTGGTCGCATAAAAATAATAAATTTTTGTGACAGAACGCCTGGGAATCCGACGAGGATACCCCGGCGAAAAAAGTTCGTTACAAAGTAAAGCTAATAAATTTTCGGTTTCAATAGCTATCGGGGTTTTTTTAAATAAAAGTTACATTTTTTATTTATTAACCTTAAAAAATGAAAACAACATTTTTTTGTGTTTGAATGCTTCCCGTTTTGGAGATAATACTTGAAGTTAATCCAAAACACCTGGAAGTTGTCCATTTACTATTCCTTGAAAATTTGTCATTTGATAGGATTAATTTAAAAAATATTTTTATTTGTTATTAACAAATATATAAACAAATGTGATTGTTTTGAATTTGACATGATTTAGATACTCAATGCCGTTGAATTTGAAAAAGGTGAGTAAACAAATTGTTAATAATTAAAAAATTTTTTTAATCAAATAATTTCGTTCCAATTTGTTGGTGTAAGAGTACCCCGTTATATAAATCAATTAATACATTTGTCTGATTTTAATTGTTACTCTCTAACTTTAAGTCCCGGGTCTAGACAAGTGTTCGAAAAAAACGTAACCGAAATCAGAGGATCAGATCTTGGAAGACCATACCAGCTCTGTTAATAACCTAAATATATATATATATCTATATACATCCATATAAAAATAAGTCCCAAGTTCTGTTGGTGATCGATGGACGCGAAAACTACTGGACGGATTTTCACGAAATTTTTCATGTGTGGTCATATTCACAAAAAGGAAGGGTAAAGAAAAAAAAATTGTAAAATGTAATTTTGACCCTGGGCCTAATGGGGGCCTTGAAACCGGAAAAGCCATATCTTTGGAGTGAATAGACGTAGAGACTTGAAACAGGGCTCATTTGAAAGTTGGTTAAAAAACATTTTTGGCGTTCAAGGTGTTCAAGGGATTTCCGGAATTTGGACCTGGGACCTCATATGTGGACCCAATATAGATTTTTTGACCATTTTTTTAATTTTTATTACAGGTGAGCACTTAGACTGGATTTTAGAAATTTTTGACACGGGGCCTAATGACAGCCTTGAAAAAAAGTCATACATTTGAATTGAATAAACGTAGAGACTTGAAACTGAGCGTATTTGAATGATGGTTAGTCGTATTTATGGGATTTCCAAAATTTGAACCCACATTTTTGAACAATTTATATTTAGCCACCAAAGAGAAAAAAAAAAAACCAAAAAAAAACGCGAGCAAAGCCGCGGGTACCTTCTAGTATATATATATATTTAAATATATATATATATATATATATATATATATATATATATATATATATATATAAATTAATTAAATTAGTAAATAAATTTTTTGATTTAGAAAATCGTACCATACAAGACCCGAACGGGTCGGGTGGTTCAGCTATTTATATATATATATATATCAATATATATATATATATATACTAGCTACTATATATATATATAAAGAAGCTAGTATATATATATATAAATATATTGATATATATATATATATATATATATACTAGCTGAAGTCTCCGTAAGAATATATGTATAGTTGTTGTCCTGAAGATGCAAAACTCTGCAGGGATTGCAACTATCGATATATTTTGTCCTTAAGACGCAAACCGTCTGAAAGGACAAAAAATGTACACGTACCCCTAAGACGCAAACTGTCTGAAAGGACTATTGGTTTATTTGGAGATCCCGCCAACGCAGAGTGCGCTCCAGAGGAATAGACTAGAAATAAGGAAGCTTATTCTGCAAATAACACCGCCGGTGGTCGCATAAAAATAATAAATTTTTGTGACAGAACGCCTGGGAATCGGACGAGGATACCCCGGCGAAAAAGTTCGTTACAAAGTAAAGCTAATAAATTTTCGGTTTCAATAGCTATCGGGGTTTTTTAAATAAAAGTTACATTTTTTATTTATTAACCTTAAAAAATGAAAACAACATTTTTTTGTGTTTGAATGCTTCCCGTTTTGAGATAATACTTGAAGTTAATCCAAAACACCTGGAAGTTGTCCATTTACTATTCCTTGAAAATTTGTCATTTGATAGGATTAATTTAAAAAATATTTTTATTTGTTACCTAACAAATATATAAATAAATGTGATTGTTTTGAATTTGACATGATTTAGATACTCAATGCCGTTGAATTTGAAAAAGGTGAGTAAACAAATTGTTAATAATGTAAAAAATTTTTTTAATCAAATAATTTCGTTCCAATTTGTTGGTGTAAGAGTACCCCGTTATATAAATCAATTAATACATTTGTCTGATTTTGATTGTTACTCTCTAACTCCAGTCCCGGGTCTAGACAAGTGTTCGAAAAAAACCCGAAATCAGAGGATCAGATCTTGAAGACCATACCAGCTCTGTTAATAACCTAAATATATATATATATCTATAAATATATAAAAATAAGTCCCAAGTTCTGTTGGTGATCGATGGACGCGAAAACTACTGGACGGATTTTCACGAAATTTTTCATGGTGGTCATATCTCACACAAAGGAGGTTAGGGCAAGATATTAAAAATTGTAAAATTAATTTTGACCCTGGGCCTAATGGGGGCCTTGAAACCGGAAAAGCCATATCTTTGGAGTGAATAGACGTAGAGACTTGAAACAGGGCTCATTTGAAAGTTGGTTAAAAAACATTTTTGGCGTTCAAGGTGTTCAAGGGATTTCCGGAATTTGGACCTGGGACCCCATGTGGACCCAATATAGATTTTTTGACCATTTTTTTATTTTTATTACAGGTGAGCACTTAGACTGGATTTTAGAAATTTTGACACGGTGCCTAATGACAGCCTTGAAAAAAAAAAGTCATACATTTGAATTGAATAAACGTAGAGACTTGAAACTGAGCGTATTTGAATGATGGTTAGTCGTATTTATGGGATTTCCAAA
Source organism: Leucophenga varia (assembly GCA_018903435.1). NCBI lineage: Eukaryota > Metazoa > Arthropoda > Insecta > Diptera > Drosophilidae > Leucophenga > Leucophenga varia. The sequence continues at coordinate 42,325 of JAEIFJ010001216.1, read as the reverse complement.
ATTTGAACCCACATTTTTGAACAATTTATATTTAGCCACCAAAGAGAAGCAAAAAAAAAAAAGCGACAAAGCCGCGGGTACCTTCTAGTATATATATATATTTAAATATATATATATATATATATATATATATATATATATTAAATTAATTAAATTAGTAAATAAATTTTTGATTTAGAAAATCGTACCAACAAGACCCGAGCGAAACCGGGTGGTTCAGCTAGTATATATATATATATATATATATATATATATATATATATATATATACTAGCTACTATATATATATATATATATATATATATATACTAGCTACTATATATATATATATATATATATATATATATACTAGCTGAACCACCCGGTTTCGCTCGGGTCTTGAATGGTACGATTTTCTAAATCACAAATTTATTTACTAATTTAATTAATTTAAAAATTGCATGCTTAAAGTGGTCAATCAAGGGTTAAGGAAAGGAGGAGTAAAAGATTTATTTTAAAGTCAATTTACTCATCAGGCGAACAGAATTTTTCAGCAACATTCAAAATGACAATTTTACTAATACGCCATCATGAATTTAGAATGAAATGGAAGATCAATAAGGCACGCACATACATTTTGTTTACATTTTATAAAACGGTACCCTAACACACTCGTATTGGTTAAAAGATTTAAAGAAAATTAATAATCAAAACAAAAAGAAGAGCACGTGTGAAAGTTTTGTTAACATTTTAAATAACGGAAAATTGCAAATTTGCAGTGCAGTGTTTGCTATATTTTGTTGCTAACTGCACATTTTTGTGCGCCTGGTGCAAAAGCCTTCCGCAGAAGGCTATATTTTGTTGCTTACTGCACATTTCTGTGCGCCTGGTGCAAAAGCCTTCCGCAGAATTTTTGTAAAATATGTAAGATAGCAGGTACCCGCTGCTTTGCTCTTGATTTTTGTTTGCATCCTTTTGGTGGCTAAATATAAATTGTTCCAAAATGTGGGTTCAAATTTTGGAAATCCCCTAAACACGACTAACCATCATTCAAATGCGACCCAGTCTCAAGTCTCTATGTCTATTCAATCCAAATGTATGACTTTTTTCAAGGCTTTCATTAGGCCCCTGTTAAAAATTTCAATCCTGTCTAAGTGCTCACCTGAAATAAATAAAAAAATTGGTCTAAAAATCTATATTGGGTCCACATATGGGTCCCAGGTCGAAATTCCGGAAATCCCTTGAACACCTTGAACGCCAAAAACGATTTTTAAACTATCTTTCAAATTAGCCCTGTTTTAAGTCTCAACGTCTATTCATTCCAAAGATATGGCTTTGCCGGTTTCAAGGCCCCCATTAGACCCCGGGTCAAATTTTTTCAAATTTTTTTCCTTTCTGACCACATATATGATGAGAGCAACAAAACAAAAAAATTTAAATCGGTTGAGTCATTCTCGAGATTTAGCGTTGTTAATGCACAGCTATTCATTTTATATATAAATGGTATATATAGATAGATAGATAAATATATTTATATATATATATATATATATATATATATATATATTTATATATATATATATATATATATATATATATATTTATATATATGTATATATTTACATATATATGTATATATATATAACCTCTTTTGACACGATTTTTTAGAGAGAGCATACTCGCCCTAAACTCCCATAAATATTTTATGGCCCTATGTCGCACTTTTCTTCATATTGCAGTAATTAACAAGCAAGAACGTTAACTTCGGAAGCACCGAAGCTCAAATACCCGCCACACGAAACTTTATTCATTTTCTTGAAAAAATAAAAAAATAGAAGGTGAGTTTGTATGGGACTATATGTTATAGTGGCTCTATCCTTGTCATATCGGAAGCATATTCATAGGATAATAGTTGAAGTGATTTTACACAGATTGGAGTGAATATATCCATAAATAAGAACTATTTTCATACAAAATCTGAAAAATGGGCGCAAAGTTTGTATGGGGGCCGTATAAAAAATGGGCGTGGCACCTTTCTTTTGATATTGGATATATGGATATTGGATTAAAAGTGTTTTTACCCGATTTGTAATCAATACATTCATAAATAATATATATTTTCACACAAAAAAATCGAAAAATATTAAGTTTGTATGGGGCTATATCTAAAAGTGGGCGTGTCACCTTGGTTCTGACATACAAAATGCCTAGGAAAAGCTTAAGTTTAAAGTTTAAGGTCAATATCTTTAAAAGTTTCCGAGAAAAACGCATTGCAACAGACAGACGGACGGGCAAACAGACAGACAGACGGACATGGCTAAATCGATTCGTCTCGTCGAGCTGATCAATAATATATACAATATATGGGGTCTCCAAATCCTCCTTTAATGCGTTACAAACTTTCCGACAAACTGATAATACCCTTAAAATTATGTGTGGCGGGTATAAAATGAAGCGAAAAACAATATATTTGGTACGAAATTCGTCATAATCGAATTGTTGCTGTTATAGTTGTTTATGTTTCAACCATATGATAAAATTTTTTTTTTTTTTTATTTTTTTTTTTTTTATTTTCCTATGATTTAATTTATACCTCTGTCTACAACAACATTTAGTACATTTTATAATATCAATTAAGGAATAAAATTCATTTAAAATATCAATTTCTTTAAAATATAATTAAAAACAAAAAGAGATCTTTGAAGAAGTTTAATCATGAATAACAATTTCTATCTTAAATAAATTTACGTTTATTGATAGTGCGGTAAGTCAGCTGGTCGGATCCTTTTTAGACGTCGTCTAGTAGTTAACTCAAGTATGGGTAAGATCTGAAGATAACTCAAAGCGCGACTTTAACGATAAGTTATTAATATTTACATTTTTAATAACACAGAAATCAAAAAAGATCTGGCACTTTGCGCGGTTCTGTTGGCCAGTAGGTAGGCTGGCCTGTTGAAATATATTTGGCATTATTGGTATAAAATGTTTCTAGAAGAACTTTACCTTTTTTGTTGGTAAGTCTTGAGCCCCAGGCTATGTGTTTTGCATTAAAATCACCAGCAGCAATAAATCTTGGCCCTAAAGATTTAAAGTATGTGTTATATCGAGCTGATGAGACATTGTGTCGAGGCGGACTGTACAATGCTGAAATTGTTAGGGGCCCATTTTTATCTTGCACATGAATAATAGTCGCTTGAATATAATCTTGGCGAAAATGTTCAACTTCATAGTTTTTAATTTTATTTTTAATTATAATAGCCTAACCCCCATGCCCTGTGCCGTCTGGGTGATTTGTATTATATAAAGTATAGCCTGTTATCTTCAGAAAATGTTTAGATGTAAAATGTGTTTCTGAAATAAGAGCCAGATCAATATTATTTTCATAAAGGAAGTGCTTTAGTTCTAGTATATGTTGCCTCAGCCCGTTAGCATTCCAGAATATAATTCTTAGTGTATCTGAGCACATATCTACGAATTTATCTTGGATACTAAAAGTGTCACTATATTGATTATAGCTGACATTTGTTGCATCAATTGCTTCATCATAAGTTTTAGCTCTTGCATGTCATTAAGTTCAGTTGAATTTGGGTTGGATGGTAAGGAGTTGTTAGTGGAATCTATGTTAGGTGGTAAGTGATTTAAAGATGGAAAAGTGGGTTGTGTTTCGGGTTGAATAAGTTGGGAAGGGATGGTTTGTTTAATTGGATATGGTGTATTAGACTTATTGCCACTAGCTATTTGAGCAAAACTTTTGGAGGGTGTCACTCTAATACTAGAACTTGGAGGGAGAGACCCTACGTATTTATTTGGTTCTATTTTTTTCTCTAAGTTGGGGAAAGCGTTTAACTTTTAGTGCTTTATAGACTTGGCAGCCTTTATAGTTAGCAGTGTGGTTACCACTGCATAGAGCACATTTGGTGAACCAGCGCATTTGACACAGACTGGATCTCTAGTACAATAATTTTTGGTATGCCCATACTTCTGACAATTTGCACATTGGGATAGTGTGCGTTTAATATGGGGTGCCTCGAATGAAATTTTTGTCTGTAGAAGATGAAAAATTTTATATACATCTTTATTGTTTTCTTTTGTGCACTTTTGTGGTTCGTTGTTGAATATTATAAATATATTTAGCATTGTGGCCTAGCTCTTGAAGTTCAGCTTTAATTTCTTCAATATCAGCTGAAGGATGCATATTTCGTAAAATGACTTTGAAGTTTCTATCTTCCTTAGCTTTATACGTATAGTATTTGGTTTCTTTCTGTTTCAACATATTTATAATATTTTTATAAAAAGTAGAATCTATGGCCTGCACTCTTACTTCGTTGTTAGCTAACCCTTTTAATTCAAAGTTTTTTTGAGCCACTTCTCTAAGGGCATCATATAAAACTTTAATCTGGCCGACACCCTGAATATAAATTGGAGGTGGTTGATTCACTTTTGGAAATAATTGAGCTGAAGGTTGCATAGAGTTTTGTTCGTCACACTTGTCATCCGCTAACAGTTCGAATCGATTTGTTGTGTTTGGTTCGCTGAGCCAATAATTTTGTAATGTTGTTTGTGTTTTGATCTTTGGTTTTTTGTTATTGTTTTGCTTTTGTTGTGTTTGCTTACTTGGAGAATGTGTTTCTCTGTTCCTTTTCAACTTTAACGGCAGATTTGTGTGTGTGTGCTTTCCATTGTTTGTTTTTGGTGAAGTAACGTTTTCTGGTAAAACAATTGAAGAAGTCGAATGTACATCGTTGTTGTTGTTATTGTTGTTGACGTACTGTACATTAATATGAGGTGATTTTTGAATTGGCGTGACCAAGATCGTGACGTGATCGAGGCAGTTGATGAAAATACTTTTGTTGTTATTGGCGCAGAAGCTGTCGATGTTGTATATCCACTTTATGTTGTAATTGTTGTTGTAGAAGCTATTATTGGTTCGATGGGAGGCAGTGGAGTAGTCGGCGTGATGCATTGAGCACTCCATGACATGTTACTTTGACGTAAAGATGAAAAGAATTAGCTGACGGCTCTGGTGTAACAGACAAGTTGGAGTTTGATGAATGGTTTTTGTTGTTGCATGGCGATACAAACGAAAAATATGCATTTCTCGCAGCCACTGATTTTTTTGGTTTTGTTGATGAGCTTCGCTCATCATTTTTTATTAATTGTTTTTGTTTTTATTATATTTTTTGTTTTGTTTTAGTTTTGCAGTAAAAGGCAATGTTTTTAATTATGCACTTTAACTTTTAAGTAATTTATTTTTGTAAGTTTATTTACTGATTAGCGAAAGCACGGAGCGATTCAAAAACACGTCTGTGTCGCATGACAGTTCAAACATGAATGATAAAATGTTGAAAAGATGCTCTTTAACAATTGGTTTCAGCGGTTAAAAATTTTGAACCTAAATATTGTTTCATATGCTGATGGCGACATGTTATGTTCAACGGTTATTATTAATTCAAGGTCCTAATGTACATATATGTATGTGTGAAGGGACGATCGTTTCCCTTGTTTGAAGCGCACTGAGTTTCGGTGCGTTACATAGGCCAATCAAACTACAACTGACTCTAGCTCTTGTTCATTTCTCTACCTAAGGAGTTTGCATAAGTTGCTCAATTAATTGTGGAGGTTAACGCTAGCTGCACCTCGCCGAAAGCTTCTTGCCAGGGTCTTTGGCTTAATTCGACTGCAGAGATTTTTGAGCGTACTCATTATGCGCTCAAATTGCCCTTGAGCACAACTTGCCCCAGGCGCAGTTAAATGAATCTTAATGTTTTTTGAACAGCAAAATTCTCAAAAGTGTGCAACAAAAAAATCTATCCTGGTACCGAATAGGAAAATTGAAGACTTAATGGCCTTGATACAGCTCTCTTTATCTACTTTGAGAGTGTGATAAAGATATACAAATTTTTTAAAGCCATCAATTTGAACAATAATATATTTCTTTAGATCACTTTTACAACTCAACTTTTCAGTAATGTCCACAAGGACAGTGTGCCAAGGAACTCTGACCATTGACTTGGCTGTCCTACAGGTTATACAATTGTTAAAAAATTTACAGACATATTTGTTCATTTTATCAAACCAATAATTTTGATAAACATTGTCAAGTGTCTTTTGCCATGATCGACTCGTGTACCTGATTCACCTCTACCCATCTGAAAGTTCGAGGCACAACTGCAAACATCGTGTTCTACAATTTTTCTGAATTTTGAGAAACAAAATCCCTTTTTTTAGATCACATGTTTTAATTATATCATCTTGCTCGCAGCCATACGGTTTCCTTCTTTAAACTCTAGGAGTTAAGTCTATTTTACTGCGCAATGCCGTTAATGAGTTTCAATCAGTATAAATCACAAACTCTTTTCTAAGCAACTAATTACAAAAATGGTTTACAGATCCAAATACTGCCAAAATTTCGAGTTCATAAGAGTTTTATCTAGACTCAGCGGCGTAAGTTGATTCTCTAAAATATTTTACGTCGTGAAGTTTATTTTTTTATCCTATGAAAAAGCATGGCACCAAATACGATTGAGCTAGGTCAGTGTGCAATTCTATAGATATTGTGGATCAAATAGCACCAAAACTGGTTCATTTGTAAGAATAGTCACAAATTGCATTCGAATACTTTCTAGCTCAGTATTCCAAGCAAAAATTTCCCTTCCTGATGTTAAAGAATTTAATGGCTACATGATTTGGGAGAAGTCGGGTCAAGTTTGCGAAACTATAATGCTAGACTGGTGAACTGTCTATGGCGGTGGCAAAGATATCAACGCAGTAATTTTCCACGAGTTTGTTTGAAATCATGCTGCTTTTACGTCATATCCCAAATACTAGAAGACTGTTATCAAAAAACTACATTTGTTGACATTAAAAATGAATCTATCCTCTGTAAAAATGTTTAGCACTGTCAAAAAACTACATTTGTTGACATTAAAAATGAATCTATCCTCTGTAAAAATGTTTAGCACTGTTTTTAATTTCTCCAAGCCTAACTCAACTGCGGGTGACACAATCATTATATCGTCAATGTAGACAATCATATATGAAAAGGCCAGGTCACCCAAAGATCGTATTACTGCCTGTTGAAAAACAGATGGCACATTTTTGAATCCAAATGGCATAATCAAGAACTCGTATTAGCCATCCGGAGTCACAAATGCAGTGTATTCTATGGAATCAGGTTGAATTGGAATCTGGTGAGAACCACTTGCTATGTCGAGACACGTGAAGTAATTCGCTCTAGTTATAAGCGGAAAAAGACATCTGTCTACAATCGTGTTTGAATTCCATTCTCTGTATTCAACATAAAGGCGATCTGAACCATTTTTCTTTTTACCAAGCAGCATAGGGCTTGCAAATGGGGACAACTGGGTCGAATAATACTACGTTTAAGTAACTCACTTAACTTTTTCGAACAATGTATCTTTCTTCATGGCTGAGTCTATATGTCCGGCGTTGTACAGACTTGCTAGGGTCAATCAATCGAATTTTCATTTTACCTGTACTATCTCGTGTAGATGGTGTCCCCTAAAAAGTGCAGTGGAATAATTTTGAAGTAATTTTATTAATTTCTTTTTATTAGTTTCGCACAATTCGGTATCAAGATTGGTTAGGTCAACTATTTACTAAACAAATATTTAAAAATTAGTCTTTTACAACTTCAAACTTATTTGGTGATGCAATGACACTATGTGTAACGGGTATAAAACCAATGCTCGGACTCATAGAAAGTCCGAATCCAAGATCAGAGTATATATTGTTGATTGAAATAAACTCAACTTACATATATCGCACACTTAATGATTAACATCATACTGATTACGTAATGTTTTTTACGATTACACTGTGCGACAAAATAAATACAATTCGAAATTTCATAATAGATATTGTAGGTCTGGTCGACTAAAAAAATGTATACTTCGAATTTTAAGAGTACCTCCAAATTCTGCATCTAGGGTCAAAAACTGATTGTTGTGCTATATTAAAATACACGATTGGTTCAGGGGTTTCCCGACCTTGCTCTTATAATTGAAGGTTCAAGCTTCAATTTAAGCCCAGTTAGAGATTTCTATCACATCTGGTTTATCTGCTATATATGATCAAAAACTGTCAATTGAGTTTTTAAATCCATTTTTCTTAAAATCGCGAGGTGATCACAGTGCTCTAGAAAGAGCGACAGGTATGAATAAAATGGGTATAAAAAGTGAAAATGGGGTTTTATTCTACTTTTTTGTAGATTAAGAATCTATTTGAATCAAAATCGTAACTTTTCCTACACTGAAGTTATCAGTATTTATCCGTCTGTCTGATGGTTGCTGCGCGAATTATTCGCTCAGTTTTAAAGATAATGGACTGAAATTTTAAACTTAAGCTTTTCTCGGACCTGTGTACTTTCTATGTTAAAATTAATGTGCCACGCCCACTTTTAGGTATAGCCCCCGTACAAACGACCACTTTTTTTTAGATTTTTTGTATGAAATTAATTATAATTATTTTTAATTTTTATTTATTTATTCAGATTGGGTAAAAAACATTTCTAATGGCATCTAATATCAAGAGCTAGGTGCCACGCCCATTTTTATTTATCGCCCCCAAAGAAATCTAGCACCCATATTATAGTTTTTGTACAATAGTTCTTATTTACGAATATATTCACTCCAATCTGGGTTTAATCATTCCTACTGTCATCCTATGAATATACTACCGATATGACGAGGATGGGGCTACTGTAACTTACAGATACCCTACAAATTAACCTTACATTTTTTCAAGAAAACGAATGCTTTATATGCATATTTAGCTTAAAATTTTACAATAGTCGTCTTATTTGAGCCCCAACATGAGTTATCTCACTCCAACCCCCTTTGCAGAATATAATCTTCTTCACTGATGGTAGTACATAAACTAATTAAAGTTTCATGTGGCATGAATTTAAGCTTTGGTGCTAACGAAGTTAACGTTTTCTTGTTTATATTATATTTAAAAAGAAAATAGAAAAGAAAGTTAAGTCGAATTACTCCAGGTTATTTGGCATATAATGAAGATGTGCAAACTAAGCCAGGACTTATAATTAAGTTAATGTACTTTCTAAAAGTTTCATTAAAATCACATTTAGTTAGTTAAATGTGTCCAAAATGAGTTGATTTGATTTAATTTATGTTACCAGTTAAAAAATATGGCTTGATCAATCGAAAATTAGTGTACTTTAAGGAAAAATATGATAACTTATTACGATGCAAATTAATTTGACACGTTTATTTACAATACTAAACGCTTATTTCTCGAATATATCGACAATTTGTATAAAGGCTGTGCATAAATTACTTAAGGTGAATACCAGTGCGATACAGAATCATATGTAAAATCATATGGGCACCCGCAGAATTTTTTTTAGCTTGGAAAGATCCACTTAAGTGATCTGTTTACGTATCGAGACAGGTTGACACTTATGCTGATGATACAACAATTTTAGCAACTGATCCTCATCATGTCGAAGCTTCAAACATCTTGCAAGAATACTTAAATGAGTTGTCTTCCTGGTTTATTCGATGGAATATATCGATTAACAATGAAAAGTCTGTTCACATGACTTTTGCAAAGAGGCGTGAAAACTGCCCATGTGTATTTTATGACAATGTAATGATCCCTCAACAATCGGTAGCAAAGTACTTAGGAATGCATTTGGATAGAGGTATTACTTGGAGTAAGCACATTACTGCAAAAATTAAATTATGCAAATGGCGCATCAATAAAATGCATTGGCTGCTACATAGAAAGTGCAAACTCAGCTTATCAAACAAAGTGCTGCTTTAATTAATATAATAAATATAATATATTTACCTGATGCAAAGCAAATTTCATCATTTGAAGTTGGTTTAAGTTGACCCAAAGCAATTCCTAGGTAAGCAGAAAACAGGCTTGCGACGAGACAAATTAAAATTTTTCCTGGCAAATTGCGTAGTTTTGAAATAAATGTGTAAACCAGAAGAGTCATTGCGTAAAAGCAGCAAGATATAAGCAGTCCCACAGGATACATTTTAAATCGAATTTGATCGTTCACAACTACTTTCGAGTCAAAACAAAGAAATGTGTACAGCTATGCTGAAAAATAATAGTTAAATGATTTCTTTACTAAGATAAACAGTTTTTATTATATTTAGTAAAAAGTTTTGTGACAATAAAAACAAAACAAAACAAGATAAAACGTTAACTTCGGTAGAACCGAAGCTTAAATACCCGTCACACGAATCTTTAAAGAGTTTATGTGTAATCATCAGTGGTCACCCAAGTTTACACACAATATTAATTTCAAATTTTGAGCTAAAAATACAGATATGTATAACAACATATTTCTCGAAATGGGCGGTAAGGTTGTATGCAAGAAACACCTAAAAATGGGCGTGGCACCATGATATTGGAAGAGTTTTTACCCAATATGGAGTAAATTCATGAATAAATTATAACCATTTTCATACAAAAATTCGAAAATGGTCCGAAAGTTTGTATGGGGCTAAAAAAAATGGGCGTGGCACATCTGATTTGACATTGGATGGCATAAGAATGTTTTTAGCCAAATTGGAGTCAATATATGCATAAATAATAATTATTTTCATACAAAAAATCGGAAAAAAGGAAAGTTTATATGGGGGCTATGCCTAAAAGAGGGCGTGGCATTTGGTTTTGACACTGGATGACAAAAGAAATGTTTTACACAATTGGGAGCGAATACATTCATAAATATTTACAATTTTTTTACAAAAAATCAGAAAAAAAACGGTAAATTTGTATGGGGGCTATACCTAAAAATGGGCGTGGCACTCTAATTCTCGAACTCATAATAGTCGTTGCCGAGAAAACCTTAAGTTCCAAATTTCAGCTTAATATCTTTATATTTTCATAAAAAAAAATGCGAAGAAATAAACAGACAGACAGACGGACAGACAGACAGACAGACAGACAGACGGACAGACGGACATGGCTAGATCGATTCGTCTCGTCGAGCTGATCAAGAATATATATACTTTATGGGGTCCTTTACGACGTCTCCTTCAATGCGTTACAAACTTTCAGACAAACTGAATATACCCTTCACACTATGTGTGGCGGGTATAAAAAATTATTGCGATTTTTTTTTAATTTTTGCAAATATTCTATATTTTGAGTTTTTAAATTTTTTTAAATAGCCGCGATTTTTCAAATTTTTACATTTTATTGGAAGTTTTTGAAATTCCTTCGATTTTTTGATAATTTTGCAAATTTTCAAACTATTGCTTATCGCAACTCTTTTTTAAATTTTCCAAATTATTGCGAGTAATATGCTGGATTGACATAAGTAAGATTAGAATAATAAGGTCACGCACACTTTGATAAAAAAAAGCTCAAAATCGCTTTTCTAACGAAGCACCTGTGAAAACCTCTACTGTAGCGCATTTTTAAACCCGTTACACAAAGTGTAAACGGGTATATTCAGTTTGTCCGAAAGTTTGCAACGCATTGAAGGAGACTTCGGAGACCCCATAAGGTGTATATATTATTGATCAGCTCGATGAGACGAATCGATTTAGCCATGTCCGTCTGTCTGTCTGTCTGTCCGTCTGTCTGTTGCGATGGCTGTTACTCGGAAAGTTTTAAAGATATTGACCCTATATTTTGTATGAAAATACGTATTATTTATGAATATATTTAATGCAAATAGGGTAAGAACACTTTTTATGTCATCCAATGTCAAATCTAAGGCGCCACGCCCATTTTTATGTATAGCATCCATACAAACTTACCGCCCATTTTCGAGTTTTTATATGAAAACATTTATTATTTCTGAATGAATTCAATTAAATTTGGTAAAATCAATTCCAATGTCCACCTAAGTGAACACTTTCGATATGGTAAGGATCGGGCAAATGTAACATAAAGCCTCCATACAAATTTGACCAAATTCATCGTGAAATTTAATCTAAGCACCTGGTGAACATATAAACTATTAAAAGTGTTGTGTAACGGGTATTTCAGCTTCGGTTCCACCGAAGTTAACGTTTTTTCCTTGTTTATAATTAGTTTTATAGGCTAAAATGGTGAGGTACAAGAAAAAGATTCAATTTTCCTTTGCTTTATAAAACAAACTGTTTCAAGTGCAGCATTAGAAAAGGTATTTTCTGCTGCTCGAAGTTCATTGGTTAAGAAAAAGATGTCTACTATTGAGCGGAAATTCTAAAACTGAGTCAAAATCGGATTTTCAATCAGAATGGTCCTCCTTAATTTTCTTATCTATTTTACTCGCTTTTTTTTTTTAAAAAGTACCGATGTCAACAAACGTTAATACAAATAAATAAATTGTTTGTGAATTATAAATCGTTTTATGATTTTCTAACTTCAGTAAGTATTCAGTACAGTTATTATGTTGAAAGATTTTGCTTGTAAAACATTTAAATTATGCTTGTGCAGCTCTCTACTATTTATGTTACATATCCATTTTGGGACTTTGACCTAATTTCTCCATCCTACCTTGAAAATAAAATTTTAGATTTTTTTTTAAAAATTACAGTTATTTGAGTACTACTTTTTTATTTTCAATGAAACCATATCCATATGCCATACTTTGTTAAATATTTCTGTTGAGAAAACTGGGACAATCATGCCAGCAATAACAACTATCGGTGTAATGATAACTTGCTAACGGACAAGCTATCATTCATAGTCATACATTGCAATGTTTGTTATCGGTCAACCGATTACTCAATATCGAGCATTGCATCAACTTAATTCTCTCAATGATTAATTGCTTAGCTCTAAGTATCGCTTACCACTGAGCACATTTACTTTAATTATCACTGGTTGACAAAAAATAATGTTCTAAGTAAGAAGTTGTAAAGGAGTCCCGGTTTACCTGGGTCTAAGGCTAAGACTCCTCCGTTTCCCAGATTTCAACCATATAAATTTATATATAGCAGACCCTGAAAAAATGATGTAATATAATCATTATCTCTATTTTTTTTTTATTTTAATAATCATATTGCAGTATTGATTACTTATTTAACAATTTAACAATTATTTGAATTTAATTATTTAGCAACTTGACTTCTTCTTACCTAAACCCAGTTATTCGAATTAATTTATTTTTTAATTATTTAGCACTTAGTTATGTATTACTTAGATTCTCAAAATGATTTCACTTTTGGAGTTCAACATCCTATTATTCTATCTTCCTTTACAAAATATTTTCGTATTCTAATCTTATTCCTTATTTGAGTCCCATTGCTCAAATCTTTTCAAACTTCAAGTTCCTTCCGCCTATGATAATTCTACTTCAAACTTACATGATTAAGCCTATAACGTTATCAACATTACTTTGCTTATTATTCATCTGTTCATCTAGTATTATGTATAGTATAATAAAGGGCATTATCATTACTATAATTATTGTTATAATTATCAGTACTATTTTTAATGCAACCATATTAATAATTAAACATTTCATCTGGTATTCAGACTAACCCTGATTTATACATCAAGTTTTATTTTGAAACACTTTAATTCTTTTACTTTTGCTAATTTTAGTCAAAAGGTTATGTTTATCTTTTGAATGAAAATGCTTAAAGACTTGATATTAGGCCCATTTGTAAGGTCGATAAAAAAATATTTTGGGGTGTTTCGGTGATTATTTTGTTACAACTCGGTAACGGGGAGGACAAGATACTTGATATTAGTCGGACGTGGTGGATCCAAATTAGATTTCTTAAAAAATTTGTTTCTTTATTTTTTTAGATTTTAAGTGAGACCGATTTGTTGATTCCTTTGGCCCGTGTGGCGAGCGGGCGGCCAAAAAATACTACCACAGCAGGCTCAGGTTGACGTAAAAGCCGACAAAAATGCGACTCCTTGAAGTGAGGTTGGTCGGTGGGCGGTTACCAACGACGTAAAAACAAAAATATCCCGTGAAAGGCACAAAGTATAAAAGTGTACCAAATGCAATGATCGCTAATCTAAACAGAAGTACTCCAGGTGGCAGACACAATGGATAATTCTGCGGCAGGGCAAGGATTCTGTATGACAACAAAATTTTGATTTGAAATTTTGAAGAAATTCACAAGGTAATATGGCGCTGTGGCGACCTTAGTATCCGCACCCAAATAGATACTATGGCGATTGCTGCTAGGCACTCTACTAACGTGCTTAATGCTTCTAGCGTACAGAGGTCCTAAATTCGACTGGGATCATTACCTTGTTCTAGCCAAGGTACGTACTTAACTCAGTACAGCGCACACCAAGCGAGCTATCATACAACGAAAGCTAGGTGTTGGTAGGTTATAGTCACAACATGTCCGCCACTGCCTTCTCTACAAGGGTCTCCCATCTCCGTCGGCGGAGAGAGGAGAAACGCCTGATCAGAGGAGGAGATTGAGATGATGCGTAGCAGACACGAGGCCCGAGGGCTTTACCAAAAAATCAAGCTTATGAACGAATGTTATAAGCAAGCAGCTTCGATCTGCAAGGATGTACAAATAAGCATGGTAACAGATGTCCACAAATCACTAAGGCTATGGGGGGCGATGACGGGAACAATACCGCCAGTAGAGATGATGAATATCTGGGTCTTCCGACCGATGATGAGATTCCTGTGAAGCCACTATATACAAAAGCCAAGTTTTACAAGTTACACAAAGGCTAAAAAATAATACAGCGGCAGGAGCAGATGATCTACCCGCATTGTTATTAAAGGCCGCCGCGAAGTATTGGTTGGATGTATGCATCAACTCTTGTGCAAAATATGGAGTAATGAGTGAATGCCTAATAACTGGAACCTAAGTGTCCTGTTCCTAGTTTTAAAGAAAGAGATACTTCAGTCTGCTCAAATTATAGCGGAATAAGTCTCCTCCCAATCGCCTATAAAGTCCTATCTAGCATATTGTGAAATATACTAAATACTACTAGGAAGAATAGTTGGCCGAAGAAGTCGACCATTGAGCCGATTTTCCCCTTACGCCAAGTCCTGGAGAAGAGAAAAGAAAAACAAATTGACACACAACACCTATTTGTCGATTTCAAAGCCGCTCCGAGGCGCCAATCAGATCAAAATTTTTCAAAACACTGATTGAACTTGGTATCCCTTCAAAAATCGTTTGCCTCTGTATAATGACGCTGTAAGGGTCGGTAAATATCTCTCCGACTCCTTTGACACCAAGAGATGCTTCAGACAGAGTGATGCGTTGTCGTGCGACTTTTTCAATCTCCAGATGGAATACATACTGAAACAATGCCCAAACGTTGACCTGAAGAGTAATATTTTCTACAAAGGAACTATGCTGCTCTCATGTGCCGATGACATAGACATAATCGGCACAAATGATCGTGCAGTCACCTGGGCTCTCTCAGACAAAGAAAAAGTCTCGTCCAAAGGGACTAACGGAGAACGAAAGCAAGACGAAGTTCTAGGTATCCACCCGCATACAACCTACACGACGTAGACGGTCTTCGAGGAGAGAGAACTTAAGGCTGTAGAAAACTTCGACTACCTGGGCACAGATGTAAATAGCATTCTCGCTAACCGTAGCTATTTTGGTCTCAGTAAGAAAATGCGAAGTAGAGTTCTGTCCAGAGAAACAAAATTTAACTCTACAAGACGCTGATGTATGCCTAGCAGGCACGGGTCATGATTGAATCGGATACATTGACGTTGGGCGTGTTTGAGATGAAGATATTTCGGAGAATCGGAGTCCAGTTAGAGTAGGAAATGATTTCCGTATACGCACGGGCGATTAGCTGTACGAGTTATATACTGACATTGACATAGTCAGGTACATCCAACTCAGAAAACTGTAGCGCATCTTATATAAATATATATACTAGGATGTGATTTGAAAATTTTCGACCCGGTGCCTAAAGGTAGCCTTGAGACAGGAAAACCCATATCTTTGGAATGAATAGACGTAGGGAAACTGGGTACATTTGAAAAATAGTTAGAAAATATTTTTTGCGTGTTTAAAGGATTTCCGAAATTAGGACCTGAGACCCATTGGAGGACACAACAATTTTTTTTTTTACCAATATATTGTTTTAAGATTTGAGGTGTGCATCCAGATATGATTGATATCAGAAAAGCCATACCTTTGGAAAAAATTTTTTGAAAATTAAAAAAAATATACTTTGCTTACTTAATGGATTTCCGAAATTTGCTGTAGATTTAACTTATTATAAAAGTGATCACTTAGACAAGTGTTTGGGGGCCTTAAAACCAAAAGAAGGGACTAGATAATTAGCGTATTTGAAAGATGATATAAAAGAATTTTTGATTTGGTTTTTGAAATTTGAGGACCATCGGGATTTTGGAAAATATGGACTTAAAATCGGAGTGGAGTTATCTGAGATATGAGAATATCTAGAAGCGTATTATTAGATATTTGCATGGCAATTACAGCTTATTGTAGGCCTAGGCATCACTTATGGTATTTATCCGGCTGGTATGGCTCAATGCTACAAGTTACCAATTTCAGATTCCAATCGTGCGTATAACTTCTTAGACCTGAACCTTCGAACGCAGCATCGGTCGTCCTTGCTTGGGCTTCTCCGATTTCGTTCAGATTTTATTTCGTACACTTGTCTCGCCGGAGACAGCTCATCCAATAAAAGCACGTGATCAGCCCAGTGCAATCGTATATGTTTAATGCGCCTGACTATATTGATGTCGTTATATAACTGGAACAGCGAATACAGCACTAGAACTCCACTCTGACATGTCCAAAGATTTGACGAGAACTTTTCTCTGAATCGTTCCCAACGCTTATTTGTCCCATGTTTTTTGAGCTATACATCAGGACTGGGACAATCAACGTCTTGTAGGGTTAGATTTTTGTTGATCTGGATAAAACTCTACTTTGCATTTGCTTACCGAGACCAAAGTAGCATCGGTTAGCCAGAGTAATTCTTCGTCCGATTTCAAAACTGGTGTTAGTGTTCTTCCTTGCCTCTGATTCCAAGTAACCGAAGTTTACTAAGACCTCGAAGGTAAAATTCCCCATATTCACAGATTCCTTAGGGCGTGTTGACGATCTGCGAGTAGATACCAAGTACTTCGTCCTACTTTCGTTCACCGCTTGTTTCTTTGAGCGGGAATTATCTTCAATCTCTTTTAAAGCCCGATGTCTTCGGCATACGCGAGTAACAAAGTTTGTTGCCAGAAAATATTGCTCTTCAAATCGATGTGTAAGCACTTGAATTGCATATATTCCATCAGTAGATTGAAAAATTCGCACGACAACGCATCGCCCTGTCTGAAGCCTCTCTTGGTTTCAAAGGGGTCGTAGTGGTTTTTAGCGACACTGAGACAATGCTTTTTGTGTTTGTCAGCGTCATCATAGAGAGGCGAACGATTTTTGCAGGGATACGAAGTTCAGTCAGTGGTTTGAAGAACTTTGATCTTATTGGAGTGTCGCAAGCAGCTTTGAAATCGACAAAGAGGTGGTGTGTGTTGTTTTACATTTCTGTGGCTTTTTCCTAGATCTGGCTTAGCGTAAATATTGAGTCAGTGGCTGAATACTTCGGTCTAAACCCGCACAACTTTACTTCCTACGTATGGTTTCAGTTAGTTACAATTTCAATATGCCATATAAGATTTTATAAGCGATTGGTATAAGACTTTTACCGCGATAGTTTGCGCGGACTGCGGTGTCTCCATTCTTGAGGATTGAAAGCCCTTTATAGGACGGGGAATCCTAGATCGCTCGTTCCTGACTCTTAAGTTGACTCCAAAATTGTCACCACGTTTCCATGTACATCTTTACAGAAAGAAGCATCGGGCTTATACCCTTCGGTCAAACGCTTGATTCTTTGCTAAAGTTTTCGAGCTTCATTTCTGTCGCCCATCGTCTTAACATCCTTCAGCCTACACCTTTCTAGGTCATTTGTTTTGGATTTTAAAAGGCACTCTTCCTCTTTTCGTTTTTCTTGATATTGCTCAAAAACGCTCGTGTTGCTCCCGCTTGCAGGATTCGCTTTTACGCAATTTTCTTCTTTGCTAAAACAATGCGACACTCCTCATCGACCATGTTTGCCTTATAAGTTTGGCATAACCAATAACCTCTTTCCGCCGTTCATAATGAGTTGAAGATATGGTTCCACTGATCGTTTATACAGTCGAATGCCGGAGTAGTCTTTATAAGCAGTTGAGAGACCTTTGTTGAGAAGGCATCGGCGGCCTGCTGCGAGTTAAGCCTTCCAACATTTAGCTAGCGTTGTATGGTAGCTCGCTTGGCAAATGCTGTACTTAGTCTGGTAAGTGCCTTGGTCCGAGTTGATATTGGGACCTCTGTTTGCTCGTACATTAATTACACTCACAAGAACAATCATGTCTGGCATCGATAAGCGTGGTCTATTTGGGTGCGACGACTGGCACGCACCTGCGTCAACTTGCCTTGTAGATGTCGAGGTGTTGAAATCTGGTGCTACTTACAATCATGCTTCTGCCCGCAACAAAGTCGATTAGCCTTTCTCCATTGTTATTGGTGGTGTCATGTAGGCTAAATTTGCTGATGGCAGGGCGAAAGATTTCCTCTCTCCTCATAGAATTCATCTTTTTCATCGGAGCGTGTACACATACTAAGCTAATTTTGAAAAATTTAGCTGTGATGCGCATTGAAGCAAGGTGCTCGTAACCACTAAGCTACGTCCAAATATAAGTCGACTCTCATGGCCACTGTAGTAGATATCGCAGGTTGCTTTTTCAAGGTGTCCATTTCCAGTCCGTCGCATTGCCTGGATGGCTGCAATATCAGCCTTCAATTTTTCAAGAGTGTCAATCAGTTCAGTAGTCGCACCATCCCTGTTAAGGGATCGGACATTCCAGATGCATATTTTTAAATCGTGTTCCTTGAATCTTTTCCGGGGACCTTACTGGGCAGCACCGATTCTTCTCTCACTACTTATTAAGAATATATTTAGTTGACAAGTAGAAGCAAAAAACGAAATAAAAAAAAAAAAAACAAGAAATGGAAGAAAGGTAACTTTAAAAGTTAACTGATCGGTTCGCCTCATCGAGTTGATCGAGAATATGTATACTTTATGGAGTGTACGTCGTCTCATTAAGTGCGTTGAAAACTTTCCGACAAACTGAATATACCCGTTTATACTTTGTGTATATATCTTTCAAAGGAAACCAAGCAAACAAGATTCAATGAAATATGAATCGATACATGCGCGAAGTAGACAGCAACGGCAACATCGATTTGACGAAAGCAGTATTTTTAAGGTAAAATTAAGTTCTTTAGTTTGCAGTAGTGAAAGTGGCTTCAATTTAGATTGTCGGCAAATTCTACAATATTATAAAAACATAATTTTATGCTATGTGAACCAGCATAAAACCAGTAATTGGCGTCCAACATGGGGCAACGAATCTAAAAAGTGAAAGTTAACACTAGAAACGAACTTTTTGAAAAAAAAGTTTTTCAAAGCGATTACCAGAGTTCGAATTACTCTGGGATGCGAAAATAGTCAACGTCATCAGCTACAACCCGTTAACATCAATTAAGAAATCGAAGAACAATCAAGATATAAGACTAAATTTTTCATGAATGAGGCAAACCAGGTATGTGACTGGTGGGAGAATCCGGATGCTGAAAGTGACGGGGCAATAGACGTTGTTCTATATAAAGAATACTTGTGCTACTTCAAGAGGTGGAGAAATCTCAGAAGCAAATTTTACGGAATCAGGATACTTATGGAAATACCAAATAATCATAGAAAAATAAGGATTAAACTATGATTATGTAAGTGGAAAACATTATTTTAATTTTTTGTTTAAAAGTAAAAATAAAATGCTGAGAAATTCATACTGACCAAATTACTAAATATTTAGAAAAAAAAGAGAAAGAAGCATAATGCTCTTTGAGCCATATTATGGATTGTCTTAGTATTTTTAACAAGAATTGTCAATCTTGAGACAGTTTACAATGTCCATAGTAGAATTTTATTATGATAAGGACATAAAGTTGGCACTTCTCAATAACAAAACAAAATGTCGTATAAAGTCTCCATTGCAGAGGCAATGAATGAGAAATACAGGGCGGATGCCTTACGATTGTTTATTTCAGGTTTGATAAAACCACTTTGCGATGTCTTGTTTTCGTCGCGACCAACCGATATGCCAACAGCAATCGCTCTGACATAAGAAATTGATACTACTCACAAATGGTACGTGTTTGCAAGTAATTTTGCAAACAGAGGAGTTGAGAGGAACAGGAAAACTCAAGAACAGACTTCGCATGATATACATGACGATAGGGGTCACCCTGGTAGAAAAACACAGAAGCAACAGCATCAGCCAAACACTGGCATTAAGCGAGCAAGTCAAGAGAGTAGCAGATATCGTCAAGGGGGTAACCAGTTGATCCCTAGGCCGGAACCAATAGATGTTTATTCCTCCAAATTTGGATTCAATAATGATAGTAATAATAATCATTCGAAAGATTGGCGAATTGGCAAAGAGTTCAAAACTCCGATCCTCAGACAGGCGCCATGGAACTGAGGGTTAACCATATGGGTCAGCAAGAGTAGGAAATTGATTCTTTAACTGAAGCATCTTATCAAGACAACGGAAGCAGCGATCTAGATAAATAGGGTAAATCGCTCCTGTCCTGGATCTCTAGGACGTTAAATGCGAGAGATTTGAAAATTTTAGTTGATTCTGGCCCTTAACACACCTCAAGGTGGTAAAACCGGTCGATGAGGTCTTTTCAGTCAAATCAATTCATGGTTTGACCAATATCACTCACAAATACAAGATTAATTTGATCGGAGTAAATTTCTACTTTTTCATTTTACCAGACTTGACGTCTTTTTTATGGAAGTACTCGATTTACTCAAACGAGGTAATGCCAATGTTGATCTAGGGAATAGAACCAGCAACCATGTTTTTGGTTTAGAAACTTGTACTTCATTACTAGTGAGGATGTAAGTCACCCACAATTGCAGGACCAATCTGTGCCAGATTGTGTAAAGGGACGACTTCGATTAAATAATAAACGACTTGACTGCAGTTTTCGCGGACAAAGATGAGACGCTGCCGTGCAGCACAAACATAATGGCAACGCTTTGTACCAAGGACGAATACCCTGTAAAAGCAAATTTATTTTCTTACCCACTCGGAGTGCGCACTTTGTCCGAAGTAGGGACTTACTACAAAGTAGAATAGTACGACCGTTTAGATTACCCTACAATAATCCTATATTGGGAGTTGCCAAAAATGGAACTGACGAAAAGTATATCAGGAAAAAACGAATGGTAATCGATTTCAGAAAACTGAACAAGAAAACGATTAAGGACTCAAACCCAATTACAAACGTTTTTCACGACCCAGGACTTAATATCAAGGTTTCATCAGAGATCGCGAGAAGACGGCATGCTCTGTGTGTGGTGACAAATAGGAATTTCGTCGCCTTCTCCTTTGATTAAATCAAGCTACCAGCATTTTCCAGAGGGCTATTGACGATGTTCTCAGAGAACATGTTGGCAAATATTGCTTCGTTTAGATGGAAGATGTCGTTATTTAAAAAAAAAAAAAAAAGATCAAAGTGACCTCATAAAAATTAATGCTTTCGAAAAAATGAAGCAGATCATAATATCGCAAAACGTGTTGTCTTACCCTGATTTCCGAAAACCTTTCGATCTTACGACAGATGCCACAGGGGAGTCGTCCGATTACAATGATATCCAGAGCCTTGAAAAAATGGAAGAAAGTTTCGCTACGAACGAGAAAGAACTGTTACGATAGTCTGAGCATCAGTTGGTTCGGAGAAGACTGGTTCTGAGAGCACTCCAAGAGAACACTGGTTCTACTAAAAATAAAATTAACACGAGTAAATAACTTATCGTATTAAAATAGCCCAGCAATCTGTCTTTTAAACCCGAAAGGGCAGCTAAAATTTATAAAAATGCGAAGATTGAAATTAAAAAAAGACGGCTACTTAGTACTGTATGACTCATACAGTTATTCACAGCACACGGCAAACTTTGCTCAATACGAATCCATAGTGGACGAGTCTTACGACGCACTCAAACATTTCCCATTATGCCATGTGACAAAGCTCATGAGAGCTGACCTCGAATTGATCGACCAACTTATTAGGACACTTGAAGACGACAAAGGTGCACTCGTAGCTTGAATGTTAACGAACGGCATTTAAAGTTATTGCGGCCACTTCTTTCAAGTTAAGGTTAAATAAGAAGTACTTACTGATAGTAATAATCAGCTGGTGGAACTAAACTACTATTTCCTGGAATGCATCAACAATATAACTTTAGCAATAAACAGTTTAATTAAAGTAAAAAATGTCAGACAAATTGACACGTGCCGCCCCTATGATGTATATTTGACATAACTAAAGCTATGGTTGATGATTTGGAAAATTTGATTTTCCTTAACTTGAGCACATGTTGGGAAATTAACTCGAATCCTTTTGAACAATACCCAAATAAATTTAATAGTTCAAAATAAAAAAAAATTGACAATTAAATTTTCGGGTTAAGTTCCCGAAACTTTAGCTAGTATTTAAGCAATTGGAAATCTTCCTGGTGGCTAATTTGAGATGACACTTTGTATTGTGTTGGTGATTGCATGAAATCCGGTCCGCTGTTCTCTAAAATGTCTACTGAATCCAGATGCGCACAACAACTAACGTCCAAATCTGTTGCACATTGCAAATCAGCTTCTAACATTATTATCTATAACAGTTCATTATTCAATAACACAGTGATTATCACAACTGGGCAAGATGAAATGAAGAACCTACCTTACCTTGAAAATAACGGTTTTCGAAATAAGTTGCAAATCAGCAAACCACATGAAGAATTGAAAACCGGTACAGGTGTCGCTATCATATAGAATTTTTTACCAATTTTTTTTTATTACAGGTGAGCACTTAGACGGGATTTTAGAAACTTTTGTTCAAGGGATTTCCGGAATTTGGTCCTGGGACCCATATGTGGACCGCACATAGATTTTTTTTACCAATTTTTGTTTTTTTTTATTACAGGTGAGCACTTAGACAGGATATAATAAAATTTTGGCTAGGGGCCTAATGGGGCCTTGAAACCGGAAATCCATATCTATGGAATGAATAGACGTAGAGACTTGAAACAGGGCTCATTTGAAAGATGGTTGAAAAACATTTTTAGCGTTCAAAGTGTTCAAGGGATTTCCGGAATTTGGACCTGGGACCCATATGTGAACCCAATATAGAATTTTTTACCAATTTTTTTTTTTATTACAGGTGAGCACTTAGACGGGATTTTAGAAACTTTTGTTCAAGGGATTTCGGAATTTGGTCCTGGGACCCATATGTGGACCGAATATAGATTTTTTTTACCAATTTTTGTTATTTTTATTACAGGTGAGCACTTAGACAGGATATAATAAAATTTTGACCAGGGGCCTAATATGGCCTTGAAACCGGAAATCCATATCTATGGAATGAATAGACGTAGAGACTTGAAACAGGGCTCATTTGAAAGATGGTTAAAAAACATTTTTAGCGTTCAAGGTGTTCAAGGGATTACCGGAATTTGAACATGGGACCCATATGTGGACCCAATATAGATTTTTTTGACCAATTTTTTTTATTACAGGTGAGCACTTAGACGGGATTTTAGACCCGGGGCCTAATGATAGCCTTGAAAAAAAGGTCATACATTTTTACTGAATAGACTTAGAGACTTGAAACTGGGCGCATTTGAATGATGGTTAGTCGTGTTAAGTGGATTTCCAAAATTTGTACCCACATTTTTTGAACAATTTATATGTAGCCACCAAAGAGAAGCAAAAAAAATACGAGAGCAAAGCCGCGGGTACCTGCTATATAATATATAAAAATATCATGTCACAGCGTTTGTAACGATACTCCACGAAAACGGGTTGACTAATTCTTTTGAAATTTTGTGTGTTTATTCAGTTGGTCTAGGAATCGGATATAAACTATTTTTCATCCCCTAATAATAAATATTTTAAAGCTTGCATTTCCCGCGCTCAAAAAACAAGTACCATGCACATACGCATATTGCGCTCTCACTCTCTTTCTCTCTTTATGTTCTCAGCGTTCTTTGACTTCTTCATATTTTATAACTCGGACACGCGTGGTGTGAACGAAAAGAATTCATTGAGAATATATGTATATTAGAAAAAATCTACCTGTTTTTCATTCATAGATATTTGTGATATGCGACTCCTTTTTATATGATCGTACGCTTACATTTTATTACTTTTCAAAAATGCTTTTTTAATTCAGTTTTTATATTTTTTAACATAATAAAATGTAAGCGTATTTTTTTTTTTTTTTTGTTTTTTTTTTTTTTAATTTTTTTTTTTTTTTTTTTATTTTTTTTTTTTTATTTTTTTTTTATTTTTTTTTTTTTTTTTTATTTTTTTTTTTTTTTTTATTTTATATATTTTTAAAATAAAATTTTTTTATAAATTTTTTTTTTAATAAAAAAAAAAAAATTTTTTTTTATTAATTAAAATTTAAATTTTTTTTATTTAATTTTTTTTTTTTTTTTTCTTTTTTTTTTTTTTTTTTTTTTTTTTTTTTTTTTTTTTTTTTTTTATTTTGTTTTTGTTTTTTTTTTTTTTTTTCGCAAAAAAAAAAAAAAAAAAAAAAAAAAATTGTAAATTTTTATTTTTTTTTTTTTTTATAAATTATATTTTTATTTTAATATTTTAAAATAATTATTTTTTTTAAAAAAAATTTGGGGTTTTTGTTTTTGTTGTTTTTTTTATTTTTTTTTATATATTATATTTTTTTTTTAAAAAAAATTTTTTAAATTAACCATTGGGTGTAAAAAAATTAAAAATTAAAAATTTTTTTAAAAAATTTAAATTTTTTGGTTAATTTTTTGGGGGAACCCTAAAAAAGGGGGGGGGACTTTGTTTTAACATACAAAGCCGAGAAAAGTTAAGCCAAATTTCGGCGATATCTATATATCTTCATCGAAAAAAATGCGTAGAAGTAAACAGACAGACAGACAGACAAGGACAGACAGACAGACGGACATGGCTAAATCGATTCGTCTCATCGAGCTGATCAATAATATATATACTTTGTGGGGTCTACGACGTCTCCTTCAATGCGTTACAAACTTTCCGACAAACTGAATATACCCTTCACACTATGTGTGGCGGGTATAAAAAGTTTTGTTTTCAAAACGATGGCTTAGGCAATAACCTGCTAGGCTAATGTGATTTTAGTAAATGGTTAAAAAAGCGTTTATTATGAATCGTCAGTACAAGATACATCGCACGGCTCGACTGTCATACGCACCTTTTGGCGTTTAACCTACTCGACAACTCAACAACATGGAGG
Source organism: Leucophenga varia (assembly GCA_018903435.1). Taxonomy (NCBI): domain Eukaryota; kingdom Metazoa; phylum Arthropoda; class Insecta; order Diptera; family Drosophilidae; genus Leucophenga; species Leucophenga varia. The sequence continues at coordinate 17,015 of JAEIFJ010001216.1, read as the reverse complement.
AGACTAAAAAGGCTTTACTTGTTGGATCTACCCCTTTAGACTATAGAATTATCAAGTAATATGTCTTAGTAAGTAGTAATATGCTAATACATATAATAAAAAAGTAAATGTTCTGATTGTAAATAAAAAAAAAGTTAAACAAGAATCAACCAAAAACGTTAACTTCGGTAGCACCGAAGCTCAAATACCCACCACACGAAACTTTAATAATTTTCTTGAAAAAATAAAAAAATGCTAGGTTTATTTGTATGGGGTCTATATGTTATAGTGTCCCGATGCTTGTCATATCGGTAGCATATTCATTGGAAAACAGTAGAAGTGATTTTGCCCAGATTGGAGTGAATATATCCATAAATAAGAACTATTCTCATACAAAATCTGAAAAATGGGCGCTAGGTTTGGGGCCATATCAAAATATAGGCGTGGCACCTTTCTTCTGATATTGGATACCATTAGAAATGTTTTTACCCTATTTGTAGTAAATACATTCATAAATAAAAACTATTTTCATACAAAAAATCGAAAAAAAGTGTTAAGTTTGTTAAAATGGGAGTGGCACCTTGGTTCTGGTTCTGCCTAGGAGAACAAAAAGCTTAAGTTTCAAATTTCAGGTCAATATCTTTATAAACACGCATTGCAACAGACGGACAGTCAGACAGACAGACAGACGGACATGGCCAACTCAATTCGTCTTGCGTCAATAATAAATACTTTATGGGGTCCTCCTTTAATGTGTGGCGGGTGTAAAAACGTTAACTTTAAAAGTGTTTTTATCCAATTTATAGTAAATACATTCAAAAATCTATATATATAATGTATATATATGTAAAAAAATATATATATATAAAATATTTATATATATATTGTATATATAATATATAATATATAAATTCGTTAATTTATTTTTATTAATTTATTTTTATTATTTTAATTTTTAGTTATTTTAATTTTAATTGTTTAAAATAATTAATTTTCTTTAACAGCCTATTTATTAATTCTATAATAAGCAGCACGATGTGCTTTACATTGAGCTTCTTTTAAAACTGAACTATCATATGAATAATAGATCTTAAGTAAGCTGCGCACGCTAGGCCAAAATTATGGAAAAAACCCAAGAATCGGATGATCAAAAAATAGCCAATCAAAATTAGGATATGATAAGCGGACAATATAAATAGAAGGATTACCGTTATTGGACTACGTGACTTAAAAACAGACAAACGGACAGATTTTAAGATAATATAATTTGCAGCATGCTCTTAAATAATTAAATAATTTAAATAATTATTTTTGGCAGTATAACGTTAGGCGTTAACTCCTCCCCATTTAAGTCCAATCGTCCCGATTGGAACTATGTAAAAAATTTATAATTGTTGTCTAAGCGTTAGCGAAAGTATCTTACAGTAGTTATTTGTTACATGTAAATTTGTTTCTTGTTTTGTGTTTTTAGACACTTTACATTTAAATTCAAAAGTTAGATTTCTATTTATAACAAATTTAACAATTGTCATCTTTTTTTTTTTTTTTTTTTTTTTACATACAATTTAATACAATATTTTATTTGAATTATTTACAAATTTAATAATCATTAATTTATTATTTTTCTTTTTACAACGGATTTGAATTAAGATTTTCGGAATTTAGACAAAATGAATGAGGTGATATTATTGGCTTAAGAGTGCAGGGAATGTTTGGTAAAAAATTTATTTGATTGATTGAAATTTGAATTTAATCTCTAATGTTGCTTTTGTGAACAACTCTACCTGATTTCGTTACAACTGTCGTGTTTTTTGTTTTCTTCAACTATTTCTTCCTTATAACGTTTTGAAAGTTTAGTGCCAAGTCTCTTATTTAGTTTAACGAAAATTTTGTCTCCAGGTTGGTATGTCTTTAAATTTTCCCTTTTTTTATTGTGATACCCTATATCCTGTTTTTGTTTTTGCTATTAACTTCTCGTAATTATTGTTCCATATTTTTTTATGCATCTCATTAAATCAGAAAGAGTCGAATGGAATCTTTCTACTTGCCCATTTACTTCACTTTTTGTATGGTGGCACGGTAAAGATTTGAATATTGAGTTCATTTTCTAACATAAAACGGATTGTCGCTGAGTTAAAACTTTTTCGTTGTCAAAGACGATTGATTTTGGTACACCAAAGTAAAATACAATTTCTCTTAGTGGCTTTCGAATTGACTCTACATCTTTGCCAGAAATAATTTTTACTACAGCCAGTTTTGTAAATTTATCTATTGCTGTTAAAATTCTGTGATTGTCTGTTGTGAATATGTCGATATGAATTATTTGTCCGGGGTGAGTTGGTATGGGTGTATGCTCTAACTTTGGTTTACTTGGGTGTCTGTCATACTTATTTTCTTTGCAAATTTTACACTTTTTTACAATATTTTTGATTTTGTTTGTCATTCCTGGAAAGTAACTATGTTCTAAAATTTGAGCTCTATTTTCACATTCGTTTCTATGTGCTCTGTTATGTGTTTTTATTATTAAAGATTTTTGTTCTTCCTCATTTATAATATCTGTAACCAACAACTGACTGAATCTAATTTTAAAGTGAGACAAGTGTAAAAGGTAAATTTTTTGAATTTTAAGCATTATAGCCTCCGGAGTTTTTATGCAGTTAACAACGCTTGCATTTAAATATCTTTTGAGTAAATGAGTTAACTTTCCTTCTGTAAAATTTGGTTCTAATATAATATGTCTGTTATAAGTGGGAAATATGGTCTTAAACTCGTAATGTGGTGTATGGTTTACTTGTAAAAATATTTGGTTCTTAAAAACATTTATGGGCAATTCAATGGATGGTATTAAATTTTCTGGGGAACTAGTACTACTATGAGCTGTTGCTGTTAGGCAATCAGCTACAATATTTGAATTTCCAGGTTTATATATTAATTCGTGGTTACACTCCTCCAACTATGCCTTCCATCGCTTCATTTTAGCATTAGTGTTTTTGTTGCTAAGTGCAAAAGTTAACGGTTGATGATCTGTGAAGATCTTAACTTTCTTCGACCCGTAAAGAAAGCAACGCAAAGACTGTAACGCCCAAATTATAGCTAACATTTCCTTCTCATTTGCTGCGAAATGTTCCTCCGCTCGACTTAAAGTTCTCGACAGAAACGAAATTGGTCGACCTTCTTGAGATAGGACAGCTCCAAAAGCGTAATTCGACGCATCTGTTGTTAGTTCAAAGGATTTCTCAAAATTTGGGTAATGAAGCATTACATCTTCGGATATCAAACAGTTTTTAAGTTGTTTAAACGCTTTTATTTGTTGGTCATTGAGAGTTAAAACAGTTCTTTTGACATGTTTTTTGAGATACGACCTAATTCACCTCGCAAGATTTCGGTCAGTGGTTTTGAAATCTCGGCATACCCGCGAATAAATTTACGGTAATGTCCTGTTGTGCCTAAAAAGGAACGTAAATCATGAACTGTCTTAGGCCGTGGAAAGTTGGCAATTGCATCCATTTTATGGGGGTTGGTTTTAACACCATTTTCGCTAATTATCAAACCTAGAAAATCTATTTCTTCTTTTATAAATTCACACTTATCTAACTGCACCTTAATATTAGCCTTCTCGAGAACATTAAAAATAATTTCTAAGTTCTGAATGTGCTCCTCTTCCGTTTTTGCAAAGATAATTATGTCATCGATATACACATAGCATCTGACGCCAATATGTTCTCGCAAAATATCGTCTAACGTTCTCTGGAAACATGCTGGAGCATTTCTAAGGCCAAAGGGAAGTCTGGTAAATTCATATTTTCCGTTATTTTCGGAAAAGGCTGTTTTCTCGATGTCTACTTCATTAAGTGCTATTTGGTGGAAGCCGCTTTTTAAGTCGACAGTGGAGAAATATTTGTTTGAGCCAAGATTTGCCAAAACTGTATTTATATCGGGAATTGGGTATTTGTCAGGTATAGTTTCTTCATTTAGCTTTCTAAAATCTATAACCATACGAAACTTTTTTATTCCCGAGGCATCGTCCTTCTTCGGTACAACCCATACTGGAGAACTGTATGGTGATTTAGATGGTCTTATAATGCCATCACGAAGAAGTTCTTCGATTTGCATATCGATTTCTGATTTGAGAGCCATAGGATATGGATACGATTTCGAGTAAATAGGCCGTTCGTTTTTTGTACGTATTTCTGCCTTGACATTAGTGATGAATGTTAACCTTTTGTCGGGATCAGAAAAAGAGTAGGAAATTCATTTATAATTTGTCTAAATCTAAGCTGTTCTTCAGGCGTTAGGTGATTAAGGCGTAATTGTATGTGAGATATTGCCTCTATTTCAAGTTGATTTAATGGATAGCTATATTTGTTTAACAAAATTTTTTTTTTTTTTTTTTTTTTTTTTTTTTATTTTCCTATGATTAATTTTGTACATCTGTCTACAACAACATTTAGTACATATTATAACATCGATATAGGAATTTAATTAATTTAAAAGAACAATTTCTTTAAATTATAATTAAAACAAAAAATAGATCTATGAATCTATCGTGAATAACATCGTGAATAACAATTTCTTAATTAAATAAATTTGCGCTTATTGATAGTTCGGTAAGTCAGCTGGTCGAATTCTTTTTAGACGTCGTCTACTAGTTAACTCTAGTATGGGTAAGTTACACATTTCGTTGTTAGAATGAGCCAGGATTCTGATGTGGTAGCTTCTACTAACTGCTACTATTTCTTCTTTGACAGTCTTTATTTTCAGGTCTCTGTGTATATCAGCGTTGGAAATATACCATTCCGCTGTTGTGACTTGTCGAAGTATTTTTGACTGCTGCCTTTGTATAATATTGATGTTTGATGTTTTGGATGTGCCCCAAACTTGAAGGCCGTAGGTCCAAATTGGTTTTATGATGCTTTTGTATAGTAGAAGTTTATTGCTCATAGAGAGCTTCGATTTTTTGTTCATAAGCCAGCTCAGTTGACGACATTTCTCTTTCATTTGATTTCGCTTTTTTTCTATGTGCAACTTCCAAGTCAGTTTATTGTCTAAGTGAATTCCCAAGTATTTGGCCGATTTCTCAATAGGTATGTCTATATTATTTATTTTTAAAGGAATGGGCACGAAAGCTCTTTTTGTTGTAAAGATAACTTGTGTAGTTTTGTTTTCGTTAATTTTTATGGCCCATTTGTCAAACCATTTTTTGGTGTTATCAAGTATGTTTTGAAGCTTATTAGAGGCTACAGCTAAGTCTTTATGTGAATAAAGAAGAATTGTGTCATCTGCAAAAGTTGCTATCATAGAAGAGGGTTCTATTGGGATAGGTAAGTCTTGTGTAAAAAGGACGTATAAGAGTGGTCCAAGAACGCTACCTTGAGGTATACCTGCTTTAATTGGCCTTATTGTAGAGTGAGCGTCTTTAACTTTTACATAGAAGTGTCGATCAGATATGTAACTTTTAAGCATGTGGTAAAAATCTGGTGGAAGTAGTTTTTTTAATTTATACAATAGACCAATGTGCCATACCTTGTCAAAAGCTTTTTCAACATCAAGAAATACTCCTATACAATACTTTTTATCTTCTAGATCTCTAGAAATTTTGTTAACTACTCTATGAATTTGTTCAATAGTTGAGTGATGTTTCCGAAACCCAAACTGATGGTCAGGTATGATGTAGCTATTATCAAGAATGGGTTGAAGTCTGTTAAGGAATAATTTTTCAAAAACTTTTGATAGTATTGGAAGAAGGCTTATCGGACGGTAAGACGCTGCACTTGTGGCATCTTTACCAGGTTTTGGAATAGCTATGACCTCTGCTACCTTCCACGTCTTGGGAAAATATTTGTGTCTTATTATTGCGTTAAACATATTCCGCAGATAATAAATAGCATTTATAGGAAGTTCTTTAAGCAACATTCCAGTTATCATGTCATAGCCAGGTGACTTGTTAGCCTTAATATTGTCGATCATATTTTTAACTTCCTTAGTACTTACATATCTAATTTTGATATTTTGTGAGTTTCTTGATGTTTCTGAATTATTATAACAGGTTTGTGTGTCATTTGAGAAGGCATTTTCATAAAAGTCAGCTAGTAGGGTCGATTTATCGCGTTCTGTTTTAGCCCAAGTACCATCTGGTTTCCTTAATGGTGCGGTAAAGGTTGTCGATTTTCTGAGTTTTTTAGTGGCTTTCCATAGGGAAAAATTTGTGTCTCTGGTTGGGCTTAAATTAGTCAGATAATTTTCTATATTTTTATTTTTATTCTGATTGAGCTTTAATTTTAGATCCCTTATTGCCCGATTAAGTCTATTTTTATCTTCGGGACTTCTAGTAGTTTGCCAGATTTTCCTAAGTTTTCTTTTATTCTCTATTTGGTTTCGAATTGAAGCAGGTGTAAATAATTTTTTAGTATCCCTTTGAATTAAATGCGGAGTAGAGTTAATTGCCGCTTCAGCTACGGCATCATTAAAATAAATTACGGAGCTCTCTATGTCATTTGGAGATTTTAGTGCAATGTCCAAACGTAAGTATATGTTAAGGAGTTCTTTGTACGCTTGCCAATCTGTTTTTGGGTTATAGAGGCTGGGCGTCGGCTTGTATGTGGCAAGCGTTTCGATGTAATCGAGTTGAACTGGTGAGTGATCTGAAGATAACTCAAAGCGCGACTTTATCGAAAAGTTATTAATATTTACATTTTTAATAACACAGAAATCAATAAGATCTGGCACTTTGCGCGGGTCTGTTGGCCAGTAGGTAGGCTCGCCTGTTGAAATATATTTGGCATTATTGGTATAAATTGTTTCTAGAAGAATTTTACCTTTTTTGTTGGTAAGTCTTGAGCCCCAGGCTATGTGTTTTGCATTAAAATCACCAGCAGCAATAAATCTTGGCCCTAAAGATTTAAAGTATGTGTTATATTGAGCTGATGAGACATTGTGTCGAGGCGGACTGTACAATGCTGAAATTGTTAGGGGCCCATTTCTATCTTGCACATGAATAATAGTCGCTTGAATATAATCTTGGCTAAAATGTTCAACTTCATAGTTTTTAATTTTATTTTTAATTATAATAGCTGAACCCCCATGCCCTGTGCCGTCTGGGTGATTTGTATTATATAAAGTATAGCCTGTTATCTTCAGAAAATGTTTAGATGTAAAATGTGTTTCTGAAATAAGTGCCAGATCAATATTATTTTCATAAAGGAAGTGCTTTAGTTCTAGTATATGTTGCCTCAGCCCGTTAGCATTCCAGAATATAATTCGTAGTGTATCTGAGCACATATCTACGAATTTATCTTGGATACTAAAAGTGTCACTATATTGAGTATAGCTGACATTTGTTGCATCAATTGCTTCATCATAAGTTTTAGCTCTTGCATGTCATTAAGTTCAGTTGAATTTGGGTTGGATGGTAAGGAGTTGTTAGTGGAATCTATGTTAGGTGGTAAGTGATTTAAAGATGGAAAAGTGGGTTGTGTTTCGGGTTGAATAAGTTGGGAAGGGATGGTTTGTTTAATTGGATATGGTGTATTAGACTTATTGCCACTAGCTATTTGAGCAAAACTTATGGAGGGTGTCACTCTAATACTAGAACTTGGAGGGGGAGAGACCCGCGCATCTACATATTTATTTGGTACTATTTTTTCTCTAAGTTGGGGAAAGCGTTTAACTTTTAGTGCTTTATAGACTTCGCAGCCTTTATAGTTAGCAGTGTGGTTACCACTGCATAGAGCACATTTGGTTTGACCTTTGTCGAAATTTAGAGTGCAGTTTACTGTTGTATGGGAACCAGCGCATTTGACACAGACTGGATCTCTAGTACAATAATTTTTGGTATGCCCATACTTCTGACAATTTGCACATTGGGATAGTGTGCGTTTAATATGGGGTGCCTCGAATGAAATTTTTGTCTGTAGAAGATGAGAAATTTTATATACATCTTTATTGTTTTCTTCGCTTTGAAGTTCAATTGAAAATAATGGAAGAGGCACTTTTGTGGTTCGTTGTTGAATATTATAAATATGTTTAACATTGTGACCTAGCTCTTGAAGTTCAGCTTTAATTTCTTCAATATCAGCTGAAGGATGCATATTTCGTAAAATGACTTTGAAGTTTCTATCTTCCTTAGCTTTATACGTATAGTATTTGGTTTCTTTCTGTTTCAACATATTTATAATATTTTTATAAAAAGTAGAATCTGTGGCCTGCACTCTTACTTCGTTGTTAGCTAACGCTTTTAATTCAAAGTTTTTTTGAGCCACTTCTTTAAGGGCATCATATAAAACTTTAATCTGGCCGACACCCTGAATATAAATTGGAGGTGGTTTATTCACTTTTGGCAATAAATGAGCTGAAGGTTGCATAGAGTTTTGTTCGTCACACTTGTCATCTGCTAACAGTTCGAATCGATTTGTTGTGTTTGGTTCGCTGAGCCAATAATTTTGTAATGTTGTTTGTGTTTTGTTCTTTGGTTTTTTGTTATTGTTTTGCTTTTGTTGTGTTTGCTTACTTGGAGAATGTGTTTCTCTGTTCCTTTTCAACTTTAACGGCAGATTTGTGTGTGTGTGCTTTCCATTGTTTGTTTTTGGTGAAGTAACGTTTTCTGGTAAAACAATTGAAGAAGTCGAAGGTACATCGTTGTTGTTGTTATTGTTGTTGACGTACTGTACATTAATATGAGGTGATTTTTGAATTGGCGTGACCAATGAGGATGAAGATGACGTGATCGAGGCAGTTGATGAAAATACTGTTGTTGTTGTTGGCGCAGAAGCTGTCGATGTTGTATATCCACTTTGTGTTGTAATTGTTGTTGTAGAAGCTATTATTGGTTCGATAGGAGGCAGTGGAGTAGTCGGCGTGATGCATTGAGCACTCCATGATATGTTACTTTGACGTAAAGATGAAGAAGAATTAGCTGGCGGCTCTGGTGTAACAGACAAGTTGGAGTTTGATGAATGGTTTTTGTTGTTGCATGGCGATACAAACGAAAAATATGCATTTCTCGCAGCCACTGATTTTTTTGGTTTTGTTGATGAGCTTCGCTCATCATTTTTTATTAATTGTTTTTGTTTTTATTATATTTTTTTGTTTTGTTTTAGTTTTGCAGTAAAAGGCAATGTTTTTAATTATGCACTTTAACTTTTAAGTAATTTATTTTTGTAAGTTTATTTACTGATTAGCGAAAGCACGGAGCGATTGAAAAACACGTCTGTGTCGCATGACAGTTCAAACATGTATGAATGTTTAACAAAATGAAATAAGAATCTTCTGCATAAATTACTGCGTTTAAAGATTTCAGGGTATCATTTCCTATTATACCATCGAAAGATTCTAAAGTTGGTAATATGTAAAACTTTTTGTTTTTCTATATTAGAATTGAAAATTTGGATGAAAGCATGATATGTAACAAGAACATTTACTCCTATCGATTTAGCTGTAAAAGATTTTTCGTTTGCTATTGGTTTTTGGATTAAACATTTGGCCACATAATTTATGTTTGAGCCTGTATCTAATAAGAATTTTAAATTGCGGCCATTTTTCATAGTAAACGAAAAGTATGGTAGAGAGGAAGAGTTTATTCTAAAAAAATTAATATTATCGATTGGATAATCTGATTCGAAGGAGTGTTCTTCTATAACCTCGTTTCCATACTCTTGTTCGATTTCTTCGACATTTGAAATTGAACCGGTTGGGTCGTCATTAAAGGTTTCTGTCATAAAAACTCTTTGGTACTTGTTTGGTGGTTGAGTTTGTTGTGAATGAGATCTTTTGTTGTGACTATTGCTTGGTTGCTGAAAACGTGATGGGTTAGAGTATTGTGTTTGAAATTGTGGGCGATGGATTTGTGAATTCTGCAGTGGAGCCTGTTTTGGAAAGGTGGTATATTTTGGTAATTGATCTGCTTTGTTTGAATAGATCGATCAACTTCCATTGGCACTGGTGGTTTAGGTGGTAGTGATGGTCTTTCAAAAATTCGTTGCTGACTGTTAGGTATAGTTTGTCTATGTTGTTGTACAAAATTTGGTTCGACAAAGTTTCGTTGCGGAAAATTAGCTAATTCTGGGAAGAAGGTACGATGACTGCTGCTAAGTATTTGATGCTGTGGTTGAATAAAACTTTTGTGAGACCTAGACATTTGATTTCGGAAAATATTGTGTGCTTGATTTGCCCCGTAATTCATATTTCCCAATTTTACGCAAAGATGAAGGGCCTGTGGTAAACTTGTTGGCTCTCTAACGCTTAAGAGACTTGGCATGTCACCGTTTAATCCCCTGATAAACGTGTCTAAGGGTTTTTCACGATAGGTAGTCGTCTTACCAATTAGTGCTTCCTCTCCTAGTTCGAGACAGTCAATCTTGTCCAAAATTAATTAAAGGTATTTGTAAATATTATTATAAAATTCTTCAATACTATTATTTCGCTGAGCAAGGGTTGACATCTGATATTCTAGTGTGGTGATATCTCTTTTATCAGAATAATGCAGCATAAGACACTTTTTAATTTTACCCCAATCTAATGGTGTACGATATGCTTCTAATGCTGCATCAGCTTCCCCAATAATTTTATGTCGAATTGTATGCAAAATGGCATAATATTTTGCTGTGTTCTTATTCTGTTCATACATCAAAAGAATCCTATCCACTGCTTTTCTCCAGGAGCTAAATTCTCCTGACTTGCCTGAAAACTCTCTGAGACATTTAACAACGTCTGGGATTCTTTCAGAGTCAGCTGTGTTTAAACTAAAATCTACTTGGATATCTTCAACATCTTCAAGTTTAGGGCTTAACAAATCTTGAATGGTAGTTTTTATGATTTCAGTGAGTTCCAGTTTTTGGTTGTTACTAAAGAATGAAGTAATAGAACTTGTTTTATCTTCTGGTTTTGGAAAATTTAATTTTGAAAATGATAGTGCCAATTTTTCTTCTTCACTCATTTTGCTAAACTGATTTTATTTAAAATTAATGCTATAAAAAATATGAATTTTTTGCTTAAGGTAAATTATTTAAATGGTATTATAAGTAATAACTACGTATAGTCTTTGAAATCTATAATGAATAAATATGTTACGAATATATTTTTTTTAATTTTATCTTATAATTTTTTTGTTTTATCTTGAAATTTAATTTTTTTTTTTTTTTATATTAATTTTTAACTCTATAGCTTTAAATAATTTTATTTATTTTTTGTTTCTAAATTCTTAATATTTTTTTTTTTTTTTTTATTTTTAGGTTTTAATTAATTTTAGTTTTTTTTTTCTTGATATTTTTATTTTCAATTTTTGTTTCTCTAAATTCATTTTCAATTATTTATATTATTTTAATATAAATATATATATATATATTTTTTTTTTTTTGATAATAAGCAAATAATATAATTTAGTATACTTTAAAATATTTTTCTCAATTTTAGTTTTATTATAACTATAGTAATGATAAGCTTACAGAAATGTTGTCCACTGTGTTAATGAATATTTTTTGTTATTTTTCCTCTTAATTTCTCCTCTTCCTTCTATCCAATATTGCTGGCTTTGGTTGAATTTTTGAGTAGATTAAAACTTCCAAAAAATGTTTTTTTTTTTTTTTATTCGATATTATTTTAATGTTGCAGCTTTATTTATTAATTTGACATTTGGTTTATACTTATAGAGCTATACGTTTTGAAAGAATTTAGCTTTTTTTTTTTTATTAAATACTTTTGATAATACATATATTGTTTTCGTTGTATTCTTTAATGTATTAATATGTTTGCTCAAATTTAGATAATTTTATGTCGTTTTAAATCGTTTTTGTAGTTGTTTTAAATTTTTTTGTTTTTTTTAATATGCTTAATAATTGTTTGTTATAATTAGTAATAAGTTTGTTGTAAAGTTTTGTGTTTATTGAATTGTCTTTGCAGTTATTTTAAAAATTTTTAATTTGTTTAGTAAAATGTTTTTTGTTTTATTTGATATTTTTATGTCGTTTTAAATTGTTCCGCACAAGCAATATTCGTCACTTTCTCTTTTTTTAATTTTTGACACAAAACTATAAATATATTAGCAAAGGCTGGAACTTTACATTCCCCCGTTTTGTGTAAAAAATTTTTACTTTACACTACTAAGGAGCCAATTTGCTAATTTTCTTTAATATGACCGCGTAAATTTACTTTTAAAAACGCGGACCCACGTTGGGCGCCAATTAATAAATTCGTTAATTTATTTTTATTAATTTATTTTTATTATTTTAATTTTTAGTTATTTTAATTGTTTAAAATAATTAATTTTCTTTAATACAGCACTATGTGCTTTACAATTTATTAATTCTATAATAAGCAGCACGATGTGCTTTACATTGAGCTTCTTTTAAAACTGAACTATCATATGAATAATAGATCTTAAGTAAGCTGCGCAAGCTAAGCCAAAATTATGGAAAAAACCCAAAAATCGGATGATCAAAAAATAGCCAATCAAAATTAGGATATGATAAGCGGACAATATAAATAGAAGGATTACCGTTATTGGACTACGTGACTTAAAAACAGACAAACGGACAGATTTTAAGATAATATAATTTGCAGCATGCTCTTAGGCTTTTATTTAAATAATTATTTTTGGCAGTATAACGTTAGGCGTTAACTTATATAAAATCTATATATATAAAATAGTAAAAATGTTTCTGTGTCCGCACTTTACGTTAAAACCGTCCAACCGATGAACTTCATGCAGCTTACATTTGAAAGTGAACAATGGAAGTAAATTTAAATTCCACTAAAACAATGCCTAAAGCATCATTCGATTCATTTAAGAAGTCGATTTTCTATACGAGAGTTTTCATACGAAAAAGATCAAAGTTGCAAGTCAAGTTTTTGATTTTGTTCAAAGTTGGTCAATTTGTAGTATTTGGGGGTAGTAATAGCTCAGTCAAGCATTTTTTATAAATTTTCAAAATTTTAGGAATTACGTCACTTTTGTTTTTTGGCCCTTTATTTTTTAAAATTCTTGTAATTTAAAGAGTTTTTAATCGATTTCAATGAAATTTTTTGGGCGTGTAAAAAAAATTGTAAGGTTTTAAATAAATTTGATGTGGATTTAAAAAGTTTAAAAATTCATGTAGAAAACACAAAAAAATTAAAAACCATCTAAATTTTCCCCAGTACATTTGACCAAAATAAAAAGAAGAAAATTGTAAAAATGATATCAAAAGGTATTGAAATTGCACAAAACACTGCAGATGCGAAACGGAAAAGAGCTGAAAGACCGTGTATATATTGTGTAGATATGTATTTACGTATACTTGGATTTACATCATTGGATATCAGTACCTAGCAAAACTACCCAAATCAAAAAAACTAAAGTCACCAAAGTTTGTTTTCCATTTATTTAGCTATTTATTTAGAATATGCTGAGGAGCATATTACTAAGAAAAATTTAATTTATCATCATAAGCATACGTAAGTGTGTCAGAATGTTAAAACGCTATTGGGAGGTCATTGTTGAAAAACAAGGAAAAACGTGAACTTCGGTGGAACCGAAGCTTAAATACCCTCCACATCTGGGTTTAGTTTGGTAAAATTTGAAGAAGGGATAGCTTTAAGTCAATAGTCCGATAGAACCAAAGTTCAGACACAAAAATAAACTAAGGACGTAATAATAAACATTTTCTTGAGAAAAATAAAAAAAATTGGGACTGACTTTTTATTGGGGCTTTATGTCATGGCATTTTGATTTTGACACTTTAACTGCTTAGGACTGAGAAAAGCTTAAGTTTCGAGTTTCAGATCAATATCGTTAAAACTAAACGAATAAAAAACGGACACCCTTCACACTAAATGAGGCGGGTATAAAAACAAAAAAATAATGGCCCAAGATAACTCCCTTGAAAACCATCAGAAGAGCCATCAATTGCCTTAGTCAAAAAATTATTAAATAACATTCATTGAGTATTACCTATGAGGTAGGAAAACTAATTAACAAAAAAGGGCAGAAAAAATAGAAAGAAACGTACTTAAAGAAACATATATGACAAGATAAAGCAACAAAATTAAATATTATGGTTATTAAAGAATCCTTAAATTTGTTGTATTTTTCCAGTCAGTAAATTAAAAATATAAGTTTACTGTTTTTGCGAACTTCAGTCCCGCAACTGACTTTTTACTTATATATTTTACCTTTTGGTCAGGAAATGTTGAATTTTTGATTTTCTCAATACAATAATGATCATTACTATAAATCCTGTTTGATGAGGTCATGAGTAAACTTCCGTTAATATCACTTATTATGTGTGACTCATCAAAGAATGAATCGGGATCCAAGCGAAATTTTGGACAGTCCAAGCTTCTTAATGTACCAAATGCTGAAAAAGAAGGAAAAAAAGTACTTAATTGCAATTTTATTGTGATATGACCAATTAAGGAAATATTACGGTAGGCTAGAAATCATTTTAACCCACACGTTGTATTTTCGTTTAGGGCGTTGGGAATCTTACTGATCATTTTGAGCTGAAAAATATTAGCTTCGGTAGGACCGAAACTCAAATACCCGCCACACGAAATTTGAAATACCTTATATATGATCATCAGTGGAGAGGATAATATTTCGTAAAGGAATTGAGTAGGTGTCCAAGATCAGATACAATGGTTGGAAATACTGTATGGGAGTTATTGCTAACTTAAGGCGTGATTTGAACACTTTAACTGCTTTGGGCTGAGAAAAGCTAAAGTTTCGAAATTAAGGTCAGGCTGCAAACATCTAAAAAATTGGTTGTGGTTCGAATCAATTGTTTACGATCCACTGAACCGCTGGTTCGGTTCACGAACCGGTTTTTAGTCAGTGTCGAGCCACAGTTCAGTTCGGTTCAAATGGTTCAAGTAATGAATATGTTAACAAAATCAAGCCTAACATCAACTAATAAAATTTTAGCTACTTGATATGAGCGCCTATTTTATTGTACTAAACAGTAATAATATTTGTGATTGCGTAAAAAATTTAACAATCTCGACCAGTGTTACTTACACCTTCTGCTAAAATCATCGTACTGTTCACACGGTGAACTTAGATCAAAAACTTAAAATTGTTGTTTTTATACCTGTTACACATAGTGTAAACAGGTATATTCAGTTTGTCGGAAAGTTTGTAACGCATTAAAGGAGGCATTGTAGACCCTTTTAAAGTAAATATATTATTGATCAGCTCGATGAGACAAATCGATTTAGCCATGTCCGTCTGTCTGTCTTTCTGTTTGTTGCTGCGCGATTTATTCGCTCAGTTTTAAAGCTGAAATTTCAAACTTAAGTTTTTCTATGATCAAGTGCCACGCCCACTTTTAGGTATAGCCCCATACAAAAGTGCAAAATTTTATGTTAAAATCAATGGAGCTGAAAACCACGCCCACTTTTCTAGAAAGTTTATAGCTCCCATACAAAAGTGCAAAAAAACCGATTCGACTAACAATCGTGCAATACTTTATATCTTCATCAATAAATCGCATAGCAACAAACAGACGGACAGACTGACAGACGACAGACAGACAGACAGACGGACAGGCTAGATCGATCCGTCTCACAAACTGATCAAGAATATATATACTTTGTGGGGTCTCCGATGCCTCCTCATGCGACAACTTTTTGACAAACAATAACCCGTTTACACTATTATAACGGTAAAAAATGTATTTATAAAGTGAATGGCTTCAAATATGGTTCAAATGTTTCTTATACCATGCTAAATATTCAAATGCCGAATTTCGCGCTATTTTGAAGTTTTCCTTCGTTAAAAGCAAATCCGCTAGAGAAACTTTCCGTATTTAATGGTGTTTCGGGGATGGTACTCTATCACTTCGAAGAAATGGTCGACGATTCGACGATTCAGAGCCGGTAAAACCACGATCCATGGACCAATAGGGGTAACGTTTATAAATGGTATAGAATCTGGAACAATTTCTAAATTAGAAGGGACTATTATGGGGTTATAGAGTCAAAGCTCCAACTAAATTTAGAAAATTAGTTTTAGAAATTCCAAATTTTGTTGTAAACTGTCATGCGACAAAGACTTGTTTTTCAAATCGCTCCGTGCTTTCGCTGATATAATCAGTAAATTTATATACAAAAATTAAATATGTAAAAGTAAAGGCATTATTAAAAATTTTACCTATCACTGTAAATTGAAAACAAACAAAAAAATAAAAATATAAACAAAAACAAGGAAAAACGTTAACTTCGGTGGAACCGAAGCTGAAATACCCGTTACATGGGCGTGTCGTTTTGGTTTTGACCCTGGATGACCAAAAAATGTTTTTACCCAATTGGGAGCGAGTACATTCATAAATAATTACTATTAAAAAAAAATCTAAAAACATCGATAAGTTTGTATGGGGGCTATACCTAAAAATGGGCGTGGCACTCTCATTTTCGAACTTAACCTAGTCGTTGCCGAGAAAAGCTTAAGTTTAAAATTTCAGCCCAATATCTTTATATCTTCATCGAAAAGATCGCATAGCAACAAACAGACGGACAGACGGACAGACAGACGGAAATGCCTAGATCGATTCGTCTCATCGAGCTGATCAAGAATATATACTTTATGGGGTCTCCGATGCCTCCTTCAATGCGTTACAAACTTTTTGACAAACTGAATATACCCGTTTTCACTATGTGTAACGGGTATAATTAATAAAAAACAAGAAAGAACGCTGCAGTCGAGTTTGCTCGACTGGAAGATACCCTGTACCCAGCCTAAACCAATGTTGTAAGTCAATATATAACAATAAAAGACAATTATTGCGCATCAGTGTTTCTAATACGTTTTTTTAAATGTTTTATTCAAACGAATGACAATATTGGTTGGTTTTTCGTTGAGATCTACAACGATTTTTTGAGATGAGTTTCTTTGGGGCCACCATACACATAAGTGGTTCCACATAAACCAAGTTGATTCTTCCAATCAAAAAGTTAAATATTTAGGTATAACTTTTCAATCAAAGTGTATTTTCAACATCTATAGTTATAAATTATACAGAGTTGTTTATTTCTAGGTTAAGTCATAAAAAAAACTACTCTATACATTG
>JAEIFJ010001214.1:0-104482 GCA_018903435.1 Leucophenga varia | reverse complement strand
TATAAAATAAAAACAAGACTTAAATTTTTTTTGCTAAAAATTTTTTTTAATTTTTTTTTGAAAATCTTTGTAATAATCTCTGAAAATTCTGTAGGTAAAAATATTGAGTAGAAAAAAATAAAAAGAATATATATTTGGATTTTTTTACTTCTTTCTTAATATTATTATAACAAAAAAATGACAAAACCTTAGAGAAGAGTTCTTTTCGACACTGAATATCAAAATCATCATCAGAGTAATCAAATTTATCAGTTAAGAATTCCATTCTCTATCTTCTTCTACCTCATTTTCTTTTCTTCTATCTCATTTCTTCCTGGTCGTATTGAAAAATATGTTCACATAATTCGGTTAGTATGGTATTTCGAGCTCGTTTTCTTCGGTATCTCGACTCAAATGGCATCGCAAATTGATAGCATCGCTCTCCTTCCTCATCTGATTTTGTTGTCAACTGTTGACTGATGTAGTCCAAATGGTGGAGACGAAAGTGAAATATAGACCCCAACTTTGGAAAAAGCATTCAACATTCGTCGCACAGTTACTTCGTAATTTGGGAAATTGGGCGGAAACATAATTTTTGTTTACAGTTTTCTTTTTTGTCTATCCGACCACAGTATATATATGCACAAGCATAAAAATAGTTCAAGCAATCATTGATAAAGTCAAAAATTGTGGAAAAAAAAAACAAAAAATTGAGTTTGCCCTTAAAATACAATAAGATAGGATCGGAAATGTTATTACATATAGTACACCATTGGAAAGATGCTTTTTTTCTCTTTCCAACGACGTTTTGAAATACGTAAGATGTATAGTTTAACCCATATAGTTGTTTAATGCCGCATTTCCATTGAGCCGCGTTTTGTTATCGCGTTAACAATTTATCGAAAAACGCGGAACGGTGTTTCCATTGCGTTTTAGCGTTAGCGTTCGAGTTAAAACAGCTGATTTTGTTTGTTATGTAGTAAAAAAATTGTACAGGTTAAACAAATTTTTTTTTTTTTTTTTGAAATGCAGATTTTTAATATAACGATTGGATGTAGGTGTTGTTCCTTTAGTAACTGCTGTCCAATACGAGCATGATAAGGTAATCCGTCATTTGAATATATGCAGCTGAAGCTTTTATGTAAATGTTTATTTTTTGCGGTTACTTTGTCAGCTGTTTTCATAAGTATGCGCAACTTACGATTGCCAAATTATTCGAACCGATAAGAGAAATCGGTTTGAAATCGGTGTGAAATCGGTTTGAACGCGTGTTATCGAAAGTCGCGTTCAAAATTAACGCGACTTTTTCCCATACCTAACTGCCTATCTTTTTGTATACGATTTAACGCGAGTTTGTCGAGTTTTAACGCTAACGCGGAACGCGGCCTAATGGAAACGCGGCCTAACACAATAAACCTCGAAAGATCAGTTTTTTACCGTTATTTCAAAATCTCGATGTGCAAAAATTTTTAAAGGGTGATTTTTTAAGAGCTTGAGAACTTTAAAAAAAAAAAAAACGCATAAAATTTGCAAAATCTCATCGGTTCTTTATTTGAAACGTTAGATTGGTCCATGACATTTACTTTTTGAAGATAATTTCATTTAAATGTTGACCGCGGCTGCGTCTTAGGTGGTCCATTCGGAAAGTCCAATTTTGGGCAACTTTTTCGAGCATTTCGGCCGGAATAGCCCGAATTTCTTCGGAAATGTTGTCTTCCAAAGCTGGAATAGTTGCTGGCTTATTTCTGTAGACTTTAGACTTGACGTAGCCCCACAAAAAATAGTCTAAAGGCGTCAAATCGCATGATCTTGGTGGCCAACTTACCGGTCCATTTCTTGAGATGAATTGTTCTCCGAAGTTTTCCCTCAAAATGGCCATAGAATCGCGAGCTGTGTGGCATGTAGCGCCATCTTGTTGAAACCACATGTCAACCAAGTTCAGTTCTTCCATTTTTGGCAACAAAAAGTTTGTTAGCATCGAACGATAGCGATCGCCATTCACCGTAACGTTGCGTCCAACAGCATCTTTGAAAAATACGGTCCAATGATTCCACCAGCGTACAAACCACACCAAACAGTGCATTTTTCGGGATTCATGGGCAGTTCTTGAACGGCTTCTGGTTGCTCTTCACTCCAAATGCGGCAATTTTGCTTATTTACGTAGCCATCCAACCAGAAATGAGCCTCATCGCTGAACAAAATTTGTCGATTTCGAATTTTCGAACCGAACACTGATTTTGGTAATAAAATTCAATGATTTGCAAGCGTTGCTCGTTAGTAAGTCTATTCATGATGAAATGTCAAAGTATACTGAGCATCTTTCTCTTTGACACCTTGTCTGAATCCCGCGTGATCTGTCAAATACTAATGCATGAAAATCCTAACCTCAAAAAAATCACCCGTTAGTATGCCAACAAATTTTATTTAACTGTACCTACAACCTACACTTAGTCCCATCCAATAAATTTTTTAAAATTTTTTTTGTCGCACCGTGTAATTTGTTCTAAATTAATTTAATAAATTAAAATTATAATCAAATTTGAAGCATTTCATATTTTATATTTTTAATATTTAAAATTCGGGACTTAAACTCATTGTTAATTTCATTTTGCTTAACAGAAAATTGAAAAAAAAAAAATATCTTTTTTAGTTTTACTGTTTTGTAAGGTAATTTCAAATAATTAGTTTTAAATTGTATAATCATTTGATCAACTCTTTTAAAGAATAGCAAAATTAAAAAAAAAAACAAATTTACAAGTAATTAACAAAAATATTATTCTATTCATGCAAATATAGAAGTATATTTACAATCGATACCTCGATAGTGCTATCGATAGTTTCCTAGCAATACTACACACTACAAAAAAGTATTGTTCACAAAAGCATATCTCACATCACTTTACTAGACAGTTTTGAACTTTTTCTTATTAAAGTCTCTCCGCGCATGGGACAATCTATGATTTTATTTTGTGGAATCCATTTGTACCTGTGGAAAGTCACAGATTTTAACAAAAAAATGTGGTGTACAGTTTGAAAAACGATTTTTTTTAGAATAAACATTTTTAAAAATTTATTTTTTTAGCAAATAACAAACTTTAATTTCAGAGTTGTGTTTCTCTTTTATAAATAACTTCGATCGGTATATTTTGAAAAATTTTTGCCAGAAGATATATTTTAAAAAATTTTTATAATTACAGTAAAATAATAGTTAAAATTAGCGTTGGCAAAAAATCTCTTTCTGTGATTTTCTTTGTGATTTCAAAATCGCAATGTTGCACTGTGACTGAAAGTAGTGATTTTATTGTTTCTCAGTAAAAAAGTTCAGTTATCAATGATTTCGTGCATCGCTCTTTGCGAACAGTGAAACTGTACATTTATCAGTGATTGGTGCTTTTATCACTCTTCGCTTGATCACCGAAACTGTACAAATTCGGTGGTACATTTGCCAGTCACTTGATTCGTTGAAACGTGCAATTCACTGAAAGAGTGGTCCATTGAAACGAAATAAATTGAATACATCAAAAAATTATCGATTTATTAGTCTAATTTGAAACAACCTTTAAATCTTTTGAAAATAGACAACATCAAAAAACTATATAAAACAAGAAAAAACGCTGAAGTATGCTCGACTGCATGATACCCTTTACCCAATCTTTATGTACCTTAAGTTAAGTCCTATTTTATTGTATTGAATTTTCATGCAAAAACTTGAAAAATTGGGTAAATTTGGGGGCTATACTCAAAATTTTTTTGGTCCTGTCCATATTGAAATATTTCATTGGGACTATCATATGCATAATTTATACAAAATTTAGACTTCCTAGAATAAAAAACAATGACGTTTTTATGCAAATTTTGGGGTAGATTTGTATGGGGTACCCCTTAAATTGGGGTTAGAGAAAATTTCGTTTGTAAGTGCACAGTTTCAAATATGGAAGCTCTACCTCTTATAGTCTCCGAGATAATCGTTTTCATATGGCACACAGCATGACGGACGGACAGACATAGCTAGTTCGACTCCACTTTCAATGCTGATTAAGAATATATCTTTTAAGAACCCAACAAGGGTTTTGATATTGGATAAGTATATTTTCGGAAGAAAAAACCGTTGCGGTTTGATTTTGATCACTCTAAAATTGTCGCACCGTGTTATAGCTCAAACTACACTAAACTTTCATGTTTCGTTAATATTGTGAACTAAGGCGTATCTTTCGGTGCGTACTTAGTATGTCTTGTTCAAAACTTTTTTTATTTTATTTTTTATTTTTATTTTACTTTCTTTTTCGTTTTACATATATTGATCTATGATGCAAATTATACTAGGTGAAGTACTCCGAAATCTTTTGTGTTTGTGGTGAATTATATTTGATTTCACCACTACAGGAGAGAAGAGTACGAACAAATTTTGAGAAAGAGATAGAAAACAAACATTATATTTTCTGTACTATTCCTTCGGTTGCTTTGGTGCTTTTAAAAAATATTTATTTTTAAATAAAAATTATAACGAAGTTGTAGAAAAATTCAAGGTTTTGACAGTTATCAGCTGTTTACTCAAAATCAAGAAACAGAAAAATTGAGATTTATGAGGTGAAATTATATAAATTCACCATAACATGCATACTTAACAAAATTTGTAATCAAATTAGAAAGAGTCAGTGGCGGAATACGTCACCTGCTACAATTGCATTATGTATTGATCAACATGCTCTTGAAATGTTTAATATTTTCAGTACTGCTAACTTGATATTTATAGTTGATATTTTAGTGAATGAGGACTGAGGCATTAGTATTTTTTTCAGTAATGCAATCTATTGAAAGTGGCATGTGTTGGTCAGGTAAATTTTTCTTATTCATTTTGAACATTTTATGAAGCGTGTTAAAAATTCGTAACAAAATAAATACATTACATATCTTTCTCAGAACAAAGTATTCTTTGCAGTCACATCCGGCTTTTCGTCGCCCGGAAGCCGTAATACTTATTCGTGTGTGATATCTTATTTCCGTTAAGCATTTATGTTAACGATGTGTTGCAGTTGGCTATTATTTTATAAAAATTGTTCATTTACACCGTCCGTATGTCTCACATTAATAATGCCGAAGAAGGTTGAAACGACCTGTGGCATAGCTAATATGCCTAATGTTTATTATTTAAAAATCCTTCTATATTTGATGTACTATAGACTTAACGTTATTCTATCAGTTAATCATTACATGTCTTAACTATGTTTTATAGCTGTTGGGTTAGCTAAATAACATTTTTTCGATGTGGAGGGACGTTTAGTGAGTAAGAATCTTACACTATCATTTGCACGGTGGTGTCTATTGAAGATTTCCCCTAAGCAAAAAAAAAAGGAAAAAACGTTAACTTCGGTAGAACCGAAGCTGAAATTCTGCTAGAAATACCCGCCACATATTCGTTTGGTTTATTTATGATCACCAGTGGCTTAGGTAAAATTTGGAGAAGGAATGGCTTGGAGTCAATAGTACCATACAACAAAAATTTAGACACAATAATGGGGTAAAATTTTAACCGAAGGACAGAATAATAAACATTTTTTTGAAGAAAAATTAGAAAACGGGTGGTATCTATGTTTAGGGGTTATATGGTATAGTGGGCTGATCCTTATATCGTTGCCGAGAAAACACAAAACATTTGTTCTCCCTACGATAAGTAAAACAAGGAAAAACGTTAACTTCGGTGGAACCGAAGCTGAAATACCGTTACATGGGCGTGGCGTCTTGGTTTTGACCCTATACGACAAAAGAAATGTTTTAACCCAATTGGGAGCGAGTACATTCATAAATAATTACTATTTTTAAACAAAAAATCGAAAAAAATCGATAAGTTTGTATGGGGGCTATACCTAAAAATGGGCGTTGCACTCTCATTTCCGAACTTAACCTAGTCGTTGCCGAAAAAAGCTTAAGTTTAAAATTTCAGCCTAATATCTTTATATCAGACAGTCGGACATGGCTAGATCGATTCGTCTCATCGAGCTGATCAAGAATATATATACTTTACCTCCTTCAAAGTTGTACAAACTTTTGGACAAACTGAATATACCATTTTTACACTATGTGTAACGAGTATAAAAATGTGTACAAAAGTTAAAAATATTGAGTAAAATGTCCGATTTGAGATATTTTCATTTGACTATCATAGATGTAATTCAAGATTAAGTAACAAGCAAGTTTTCATAAGAAAATTTAAATATTTAGGCATGCTAGTTTGAGTGATAGACCTTAAAATAAGCATGGAAATATTTATTGACGTTAGCAAACTCTGGAGTGGAAACTGTATCTTAAAAAAGTCTCCGAGATTATCGGTTTAATATGACCGTCTGAAAGACGATGCTGATTAAGGGAATATATATTGTATGTTTAATGGAATTTCTATTGCCTCCTTTTTAAAAATACGGAATATAGCCTTTACTTATTGAGTGCAGGATGCAAAGAAATCTATAGTAATATTTTTATAAAAGATTATATATAAATTCGGGACACACGAAATAATTTTAGAAAAATCCGGTATCGGAATGGTTTTATTGATTAGATATGTCGTTTCAACGTCACAATACTTCTGTTTAAAAGAAGAAAAAAAGTTCAAGATTTCAATTGAATAATGTAATAATGCAATTGTAATAAAGTTATATATTCAACACAAAATAAGTCTCTTAAATAACATAAACATACGTGTATGATTACATACATATCTAAGAACATTTTTATTTAAAATAATAAACTCACTTTTATGTGCACAAATCATTAAAAAAAAAAATCATTCAAATTTACGATGAATTGCAATGTCTTTTATAATATTTTTATGTTTACACCCTACAAAATGTTTAAAATGATTAAAAGGTAAAACATTTCAAACATTAAATAACTTCGATGTGGAGTTTTGACAGCGACCTTAAATAAATTTACATTTTAGAGAAAATCTGACTATACAGTTAAACAGTGATTTTGATAAAATATAATGTTCCGAACAATACGTATCTGAAATCGGTCTATATAGTTTAAGGTACAAGCTTTTATATAAACTAAATTACAGGATTCTATCACATTGTATTTCTTTGTTATAGTGTTTCAAAAACTTCCCTAAAACGTTTGGTTTTACAATTATGACCCTAATTTACACAAAATTGAAACGTGATAGAGTCATAGTAAGGTTTTCCAGAGAAATATAGATAATGTTGACGACAACATTTTTATGAAGAACAGAATTTTTTTATCTCATCTAAGGTTCATGTTGGGGTAAAGCTAAATTTTGAGCTTAAGTTATTCTCCTCGAACGAAATTGAGAACATGATTCAAATTTAATTTTATCAGTGGTGTCACACAAAAACCTTTAAGTTGGCTTAAAATCCCTTCTAAAATTCAGTGAAGTAATGAATATAATTCACAATTAGTTTAAACTATATTTATCTTCAATAGAAAACTCCGTGCAGGTGATAGTGTGGTTAAGCCCCCCCCCCTTTAAAAAAATTTATTACCCTACCCCAAATAGAAATAAACCTTAATTAAGATATTTAATAATTAACTAAATTAATATCTCCTTTTCCCCCCCCTCCGTAAAAATTTTAATAATAAAATCCACTGTCAATTGGTTGACATTAGTGCTGGAAATAAAATCGATTTAAAATCGATGCATCGATGTTTTTTTATTTATTAAAAATATCGATTTTTAACTTCGATTTTCGATGCATCGAACATGTCACTATTTGAATATTTTTCCATCACTTGAAGAAGAAGAAGAAGCAATCACTTAGAAAAAAAAAGCGGGATAAGTTTGGTAAGTAAAAACATTAAAATAGCATTTTTAAACATTATAATATATAAGATAAAACAATAAATTAATTCCCTTTTTGTAGGATGTTAGTATTGGTGCTGTTGGCTGTTGGAAATGGACAAAATCCTAAAGAACGCTAATGGCGAAGGTAATTAATAATTTAAAGCATTCATTTGTGTGGCAGCTACTTTTAAATTTTCATCAAATATGATACATATGTTTTTATGTGCAGATCGCAATAGTTCGGACGGAGAGAATGGAACACCCAACAAACGGACAAAGTATGGCAATTCTGCGGTATGGAATTTTTTTAAAAAGTCGTCAGATATGAAGTCCGCGATTTGCAATAAATGCGGCAAAACGTATGAAACCCATGGAAACACGACAAATTTGTCTGCGCATTTAAAACGCATCCATCCTGATTTGACTATGAATAAAGTTGTGGAACCGAAGGCTGCGTGCTCTATTCTGGCATTTATGGAAAAAAAAATATGATGCCTCATCAGGCAGGAAAAAGGCACTGGACAGCGCGTTGACTTATTTTATAAGTTCAGATCTTCGACCTTATTCAGTAGTCGAAAACAAGGGGTTTAGGCATTTGGTTAAAACCCTTGATCCACTTTACGAGTTGCCTTCGCGGACAACATTGCGAGACGTATATATGCCAAATCTGTTCCAAGACATGAGAAAAAAACTAAGAATTATTCTTGATCGGATTGAGCACTGCGCAATCACAACAGATGGCTGGACTTCAAGAGCAAATGAGAACTATCTTACCGTCACTTGTCAATTTATATCTGAAGATTTTATAATGCGGACAGCAGTTTGTCAACTAAAAAGTTAAAAAATGAAACCAACCATTCCGCAGATAATATTTCATGCTCATTGCGTGAAGTTTTAAATGAATGGGGAGTTTTCAACAAAGTAACAGCCATAGTCACGGACAACGCTCAAAATATGATAAAGGCTTGCAGTATTCTTCAAAAGCGTAATGTTCCGTGCTTTGCTCACACAATTAATTTGGCTGTACAGAGCTGTTTGGCTAATGACAAAATTAAAGTTTTGATGGTCAAATGTAAGAGCATTGTTACATTTTTAAGAGCAGTACTGTGGCTTATGCAAAGTTTAGAGAAGCTCAAAGTACAGATAGTCCATTAAGTTTAAAAGCAAGAATGCCCAACTAGATGGAATAGTGCCTTTCATATGATTCAACGAATTCTTGAAACAAAAGATGCCATATCTGAAGTACTGCTCAATACTCCAAAGGCATTATTGCCCTTAACAGCAGATGAAATTGCTATACTCGAAGATCTGAAGCAGCTTCTATCTCCATTTGAGCACGCGACGTTGCACACTTCGTCCAGCAGCTTGGTGACCGTATCAATGGTGATTCCAGTAGTTTGTGGCCTTCTACACAACTTAGAAAATCTTAAGGGCAAGCTGGCCACTAATGAGGGTATCAAGCTTGCATGATTTTGATAAATGGAACAAAAGAAAGACTAGTGCCGTACGAGAAGCGTTCGTGCACAAGAATCGCAACGCTCTTGGATCCACGCTTCAAGAGATGGTTTTTGCTAGATTTTAATGTGGTCGAAGCTGAAAAATTCCTGGAGAATGAACTCACTTTAATAAATGAGTTGTCCGACCAACATTTATCTTCCTCAACCTGACTGCACCAATATCCACAGCACCAATATCCACAGCCACATCACAACACCCACTTTTTGATTTTCTTAAAAAAAAAAAAAATCCGAAAAGATTCGTAGCAGTCAGTGGACACAATTTTGGGATTGCGTCAATATTTTAACCTTGAAAATTCGGACTCAAATATCTCTCCATTAGATTACTGGAAGGTACCACTGAACATAAAAATATTTATATTAACTTTTATCGACAATATACATATTTTAATTACAGATCTCAAATGACAATAGCTTCAAAAGCTGCGTTAAAAAGTTTCTTTGTGTTCCCGCAACGTCCACTGAAAGTGAACGAATGTTCAGCAAAGCTGGACTTATTGTTACTGAAAGAAGAAGCTCTCTCAAAGCGAAGCAAGTTGATATGCTGCTTTTTATCAACAAAAATGAATGGGTCTCATAATTTAAGTTTAGTTTTATAGTTGAAGAGGATACAATTTTGAAAGAATGTTATTTTAGTTTTAATATATGAAGTTTATTATTGTTGTGTTTTTTTAATATTTTTTTTTCTTTTGTTTCTCTATTAAATATATTTGTTTAAGTTTTGTTCTTTGAAGTTAAATTTTGTTTGCTTAATTAATTAACATAGAAGTTTGTAACTCATTTAAATAATCCAGTTGGGTATGGACATAAAGATACCAAAATGATCAGGGAGACCTCAAGAATCAATCTAACCGTTTACGTCTGGTTGACGCTAACTTCGATTTAAAATCGATACATCGATGTTTTTTTTTTGCTTAAAAAATCGAAAGATCGATGTTGGCAAACATCGATCTTTCTCCAGCACTAGTTGACATGACCTTTGAGCCGATCAATGTATCTGCTAGTATGTCGGTTAATCTGCTCCATAACATTCGGTATCCATGGTGCACCAGCAATACGTCGGAGGGTTTTGTTTTGAAGTACTTGAACTCTTTTAATGCTGAACGGTGCAGCAGAGCTCCAGATTGGTAAATAGTACATCCAAGTCGATACAATTATTGATCGATAAACAGTTAGTTTATTATTGATACTTAGTTTACTCGATGATTTCAACAGACAGTTCAACTTACGCAATTTAGCAATACAGGAAACACAACTATATACCTATATATCGAAAACAATTTGTTTGAGGTACTACAACATATCAGGAGAAATTCCCTTTTGTAGAGCAAAGGTACAATGCTGTGACATTTTGCTGTTAGCTGCTATATGCTAACGATTGGCCCATCTGTTAAAATCATTTAGAAACTCCTGTAATAGATCTGCAGCATCTCTGTTGCTACCTGAGCTAGTAGCAAGCATAAAGAGCAAGTATTGTGTTAGGTGGAACTTGAATCAGTAAATCCGCTGTATACAGAGTGTACAAAACTGGTCCAAGTAAACTTCCTTAAGGTACACCAGCCTTGATACATCGAACACTCGACAGATCACGAACTTCAATCATAATGTTTGCAGCAAATAAGACTTCAGCAGAAGGTATTGTACCGCTGGTAGAAGCGATTTCAACTTGTAGAGTACACCTTCATGCCAGACACGATCAAACGCCTGTTGAACATCCAAGAAACTGCTGAGCTATATGTTACTGCTTATTTTCGAAACATTTCAAGAATTTTCTGTACCACTATACACGATGAACTTGTTCTTGCGTACCATGTTGCTACTTACAAACCTGATGCACTCTGATTAGTCGAAACAGACAGCATTCGAGCCAAAAATATCCCCTCAAATATTTTTGATAATGTTGGAAGTAAACTAATTGGTCTATAAGTTTCAGACAAATTGTCCGGGCTTTGAAACCATTATAATTATAGCGTACTTCCAATGAGAAGGAAAGTGATAAATAAGAGCCATTGCATTGAAGAGCATAACTAAGAACATTACACCGATTTCAGGAAGAGTTTTAGCTGCTCTTCTATTAACTGCATCGTAACTAGGTGCTTTGGATGTGTGATTGGAGATATTTGTTGTATCACAGGCAGTTCATCTTTCAGATACAATACCGTTTCAAGAACATTATTTGGACTAGCTAATTAAAAAGGCGTAAATCGGTTGAGCAATTCATTAGCAAAAGTTTTCGCAATTTCTCCATCTGATCGGCATTATGTTCCGTCTGAGCGTTGAATAGGGATACGCCTGAGAGGTGCTGTTTAATACCATGTTTTATTTATTTTTTAAATAATGTTTAAACTAATAATTGTGAATTATATTCATTATTTCATTGAATTGACCTGATATTAGAACTACGCCAAATCCTGGAGAAGACCAAAGAAAAACAAGTCGACACACACCACCTATTTGTCGACTTCAAAGCCGCTTTTGACACGCCAATCATATCACTGACTGAACTTCGCATCCCTGCAAAAATCGTTCGACTCTGTATGATGACGCTGACAAATACCTAAAGCGTTGTCAGGGTCGATAAAAAACTCTCCCACCCCTTTGACACCAAGAGAGGCTTCAGACAGGGCGGTGCGTTTTCGTTCGACTTTTTTAACCTGCTGATGGAGTACATTCTGAGGCAGTGCCCAAACTTTGAAAGGACGGGTAATATTTTCTACAAAGGAACTATGCTGCTCGCATATACCGAAGACATAGACATAATCGGCAAAAATGATCGTGCAGTCATCGGGGCTTTCTCAGACATAGAAAAATGGCTTGTCCAATGGGACTGGCGGTGAACGAGAGCAAGACGAAGTACTTGATATCCACCCGCAGACAATTAACACGAAGTAGACGATCTTTGAGGACGGAGAACTTCAGCTTTGAGGCTGTAGAAAACTTCGACTACCTAGGCTCAGATGAAAACTGCGACAACCCGGGACCTAATGGGGGCCTTGAAACTGGAAAAGCCAAATATTTTGAACAAAAAGACGTTAAAAAATTTATTTATTTTTTGTGTTTTTCAGAATTCAGGTGAGCAACAAGACGGGATTTTGGAAAATTTTGATCCAGGGCTTTATGGGGGCATTGAAACCGGAAAAGCCTTATCTTTGGAATGAATAGATGTAGAGACTTGAAACAGGGCTCGTTTGAAAGATGGTTAAAATTTTGGCGTTCAAAGTGTTCAAAGGGGCCCGTATGTGTACCCAATATAGATTTTTTGACCAATATTTTTTTTTTATTACAGGTGAGCACTTAGACAAAACTTTAGAGAAAAAAAGTCATATCTTTGGATTGAATAGACGTAGAGACTTGAATCTGGGCGCATTTGAATGGTGGTTAGTCGTGTTTAGGGTATTTCTAAAATTTGAACTTAAAACGCGAGCTAAGCCGCGGGTACATGCTAGTATATGTATATTTCATTGAATTTAAGAAAAGATTTGAAACCAACTATAACTGATTTTGTGCGACACCCCTGAATTTTTCCATTTTTTATTTTAGAAATACGAAGAGTATTTTAAATTCGAGTACGAATACTTGAGTGCGTTTACTTTTTATTTTATTTATTTTAATTTTTATGTTTGTCAAATACGTCTCCATCTTTTTTTTCTTTCTTTCTTAAAAGATGTTAAAAAAAATATTCAATCAAAGAAAAGAAATACGAAAATATGAAGTGGTATCAAAATAAGAACACATTTTACTTCTATTCATTTTATTTCGTTTATTTTTTATTGTTGAATATAAATATGAATGTTATTTTTATGATTTGTTTGTTCGCTTCTTACTTCGCCGACACAATATCAACGTTCCCCCAGAAAATAAAAAATGGTGTCCTCCCTGTTATCGTTGAGTGTAGGTCGAACATATTGCAGATAATTTCATTTCGACGATGGCAGCTTTGACGGCAGCTGATGACGATGACGATGCTCGTCAAAAAAAAAAAAAAAAGGAGAGAAGCAAAAATAAAAAAAAAAAACAAATTATTGAAGCACAAAAATCAATTGTCAATTTATTGTTTGAAACATAAATGAAAACCCTCCCAAAAAAAAAAAAAAAAAAAAAAAAAAATAAATAAAAAAGTAAAACGAAAGTAAAAGCAACAACATTTTGCTTGTCTATTGAGTAATATTGACGTTGCAGGACATTATGGTTATATATAGAGATGTACTATATGGAGCAAGACTACCGAAAAATGGGCAGAACAAAATGATTTTATATGTTTCTACCATAAACTTCAATCAATTGGCTTTAAATTTGTGTGAGTGTTAAGTGACGCACGTTAAAAGAGACATTTATCGTATTTTTTTTTTTGTATCCATTTTCATTTTCTTTTTATTTGAACTGTGCTGCAAAGGACAATGACAGAAGGACCAAGTTGTAGTCTGAGTGTGTGGCAAACGGAAATTAAAATCAAATAAGTTAACTGATTATATTCATTATTTTTATGTAGTTGGAAATTTTGTATTTGGTGTAAGAAAGTAAAATTGAAAATTTATTTTTATATTGTAGCCGAGCGAATTTTAGTTTTATTTTAGTGCCCAGAAATCATGGGCATAGCCAGTATCAAATCTAGAGGGGATATTAAAATACCCGCCACTCATATATTGTTGCATTGACGTCGTAAGACCCCATTAAGTAAGTATAAACTTGATCAGTTCGATGAGACGAATCGATTTAGCCAAGTCCGTCTGTCTGTTCGTCTGTATATTTAAGATATAAAGATATTAAGGTGAAATTTGGAACTTAAGCTTTTCTCGGCAACGACGAAGTTACGCATATTTCTTAGGAGTAGTCCCCATTAAAACTTACAACCAATTTAGGAATTTTAGTATGAAAATAGGTAGTATTTATGTATTTACTCAAAATTGTATAAAAATACTTCTTATATCATTCAATATCGAAAAAATTTGACACAGTACTACTGTGGGCAAAAAGTAAGGAGAATTTTCAATTTAAACTTCGCCGGCTTAACATTTCGGGCTGGTTCTTTTTTTCTTGAGTTGGCAGGACTGTTAATAACATCTGGGCCAAATTTCATGTCAATGTCATTATCAGTAATGTATTTACGCTTGTGTTTACCAAACGACCAAGAGAACACTTTTCGATTTTTAATTGAGCAGAGAAGTGTCATCGAATTTTGTTTTTTGAATAGAATAAATGCTGAAAATGTTGAAGGCTTACGGGGACCGAGCTCTACCAAAATTAGCAACATATGATTGGTATAAATTGTTGAAAGAAGGTTGAGAACGTGTTGAAGACGAAGAGCGCCCTGGTCAACCATCGACCACAACGGACAATGCTCACATCCATCAAGTAGAAGAAATAGTGATTGCACACCGTCGATTAAGTATATTAGACATTGCTAATGAAATTGGCGTATCAAAATGATCAATTAATAGCATTTTGAAGATGTTTTGGGCCTTAAACGAGTCAAGTCTCGATTGGTACCAAAAATGATGATTTTTTTTTGAAAAACAGCGTCGATTCTTCGTGACTTTTTCTATAAAAATTCAACCATTATCGTTCCGCAACCACCGTATTCGCCTGATTTGGCTCCGTGTGACTACTGACTATTCCCAAAACTCAAAATACCACTTCGGGGAACGCGTTTCGAGTCGATTTAGGAGATAAAAGCTGAATCGAAGAAGGCGCTAATGGCTATACAGGAAAGGGACTGTTTGGCATGGTTCGAAGATCGGAAAAAACGTTGGCATAAGAACTTACGAAGTGTACTAAAATGTTGCTCGACAGTCGCTGTTGTGCATGAAAACGCATTCAAAATCGTCATACTTTTAATAATTGTTGTTTTCTTTTTTAAAATAGGTCAAATTTTCAATGTTCTTCAAATCGTTATCGCACAAATTCTTTTTCTTTCACAAATTATACCAAAGATCTAATTCACCATCGACATGCAATTCATACATCTGCTGGAAATTCTTTAATGAAAATATTGCACCCGAGTTAACTTTTTTTCAAAATAGCTTAAACGCCGCCTTCTTTGCTAGCAATTGTTGAGCATCCATTCAACGCAATTTTCTGGTGCCAGCCCGTGGTAAATCGAAAATGTGTCTATTTCTGTAGCAATAATTATAGCATCTGGTTATGTTATCTCTATAAATCCAACGAAATCCTTTTTTAATTATTCCTTTTCCAACCTATATCATCTATTTTATCAGCTATTACGGCGTAAGAGTCATTGTGTAATAAAGAAGGGTACACGCTTACATTTGACAAGATTCTTCTGAAAAAATGAGAGTAAGAAAGAGTAACAAAATGATTTTTCATGGCTGCTTTTGCCTATTTCCGGTTTTCCGTTAGTTTTAATTTTTATACCCGCCACACATAGTGTGAAGGGTATTATCAGTTTGTCGGAAAGTTTGTAACGCATTAAAGGAGGCTTCGGAGACCCCATAAAGTATATATATATTCGATCTAGCCATGTCCGTCTGTCTGTCTGTCCGCCTGTCTGTTTATTTCAACGCGATTTACTCGAAGACTACTGGAGCTGAAATTTGAAAATTAAGCTTTTCTTTAGGTCAAGTTTGAGTATGAAAGTGCATCGCCCATATTTTACTGTAAGTGAAAAATTTAAGTCCGGTATTTTATCTTTAGTAAGGCAGCTTAATTTATTCGTCTTTAACGACAAATAGCACATGTAATAGACATTTTAAAAAAGTTTTGTATATGGTTATATATTTGAAGCTTTTTGATTAAATTTTAATCAACATCAAAAATCAATCACACTGACAATCTCATGGAAGAAAGAGCCTAAATTGAGGGAGTGTCAAGTAAGCGGATCACCTTCTTTATTACACCATGGTAAGAATTATCAATTTTATTGTCAGAAATTATTAGGGATTTTAATAAAGTTATCGCCTATTTAGTTTTACTATATTCATTTTGAGCATGAGCAGCCGCTAGACAAAGACCTGATAGAATGCCGATCAGCAGCCTGAAGTCTCTCCTGTGGTATAGTTAGTTTTTTTGCTATGGTTCTTGCACAATATTTGGATACTCCGCAATCAGATCTGTTCCTGCACATTTTTCTAAATTCAGTGTACGTATTGAGATTGGTAGATATATTGTTTACCTCTGTGCCAGACCAATGTCTTCATTTGCTAGCTTGTCCGCCATCTCATTTCCGTCTATGCCCTGATTACTGGGAATTCAGTAGATGAGCATCTTTTTTTGTAGAGCATGAGGCATCTTATGCTTCGCTGCAAGGCTTTTATGGCGGCCTTACTGTTGAAAAACTCCACCTGGAAAAAAATACAGTTATCTGGTATTTTATACGAGAGCCTGATATTCGGCTCAGCTCAGTATACCGCCGTAAATACACCTGAATCCATTTTTGGATCCATCAGTGAAGTTGTGTAACGCGTGTTGTTGCAACGCTTGTCTCCAGTTCTCTGGTACCAATGAGATTGTTAGGCGAGTGAAGTTTATTTTGGAATCATACAGACAGTGCTAAGAATGAATCCCCAGCCCACCTTACTATGTCCGTAGTTTTTAGGAGTCATACTTTTTGTCGCACAAAAGATGTTGCGCAGTCTTTTGAGCGACCAGATGAGCGTATATATCCAGAAGGTAGATGTATATTATTGTTTCTAGTGCTTTAGTTGGAATGGAGCTCAGCGCCCCCGTGATACAGACTAGTGTCTGACGCTGGGTTCTCTCCATAAGTTTAAGGTATTTGGATTTCTCTGTTGATTGTCACCATACCAAAAATGCATTAAGCAATGTTGGTCGCACGAACGTGAGGTAGATCCAATGCATCAGATTTTGTGAGAGGCCCAAGTGCTGCTTAGCATCCGTTGAGGTGCAAAGACCACATTGGCTGCTTTCTTCACTCTTTCTTCAATATTGAGTCTCCACGTCAGCTTGTTGTCCAATATTACTCCAAGGTATTTTACATTGCTCTTAAGCGTGTGTGGTATGTTATTTATTTTAGGCTTTATCCATTCCGGTGCCTTTCGTCTCTTGGTAGAGAGAATGAGGTCCGTCTTATCCGCATTGATACCATGACCGGCTCAGTGGCCTACTTTAGAATTTTTATACCCGTTACACATAGTGTAAACGGGTATATTCAGTTTGTCAAAAAGTTTGTAACGCATTGAAGGGGGCATCGGAGACCCCATAAAGTATATATATTATTGATCAGCTCGATGAGACGAATCGATCTAGCCATGTCCGTCTGTCTGTCCGTCTGTTTGTTGCTATGCGATCTTTTCGATGAAGATATAAAGATATTGGGCTGAAATTTTAAACTTAAGCTTTTCTCGGCAACGACTAGGTTAAGTTCGAAAATGAGAGTGCCACGCCCATTTTTAGGTTCCACCGAAGTTAACGTTTTTCCTTGTTTTAGTTTGATTCTATCCAAATTCAAAATGAAACCTTAAGAATTGAAAAAAAAAACAAGAAAGAACGCTGAAGTCGAGTATGCTCGACTACAAGATACCCTGTACTTAATCTTTATGTACCTTAAATTAAGTCCTATCTTTGTATATACCTTATTGTATTGAATTTTCAAACAAAAACTTGAAAAATTGGGTACATTTATATGGGGGCTATACCTAAAACTTTGTTGGTCCTACCCATATTGAGATTTTTATTGGGACTATCATAGACATAATTAATACTAAGTTTGAACTTCCTAGAATAAAAAACAATGACGTTTTTATGCAAAAACCTAAAATTTTGGGGTAGATTTGTATGGGGGGCTATATCTAAAATTTTATTGGTCCTACCCATATTGGGATATTTTATTGGGACTATCATAGACATAATTTATGCAAAGTTTGAACTTTCTACAATAAAAAACAATGACGTTTTTATGCAAAAACCCATAATTTTGGGGTACATTTGTATGGGGGGTACCCCTTAAAATGGGTCTAGAGAAAAACCGTTTGCAAGTGAACACTTGACGGTTCAGGAGAGTCTAAGTTTCAAATATGGTGGCCCTATCTCCTATAGTCTCCGAGATAATCTCTCTCATACGGCAGACAGCAGGACGGACAGACAGACGGACAGACAGACGGACGGACGGACGGACAGACAGACATAGCTAGTTCGACTCCCCTTCTAATGCTGATCAAGAATATATATACTTTATATGGTCTATCTTGGCTCCTTCTGCCTGTTACATACATTCGCACAAACTTAATATACCCTTTTACCCTTTGGGTACAGGGTATAAAAAGAAAAATATAATTTCATCATATAAAAACTCGATGATATAGTAGGTGGTAATGCCTTAAACTGGGTGTGAAATTTTGGTTCAAACATGTACAAACATGTGTAAGCTGCACGAAACCAAGAAAAGCTTAAGTTTCGAATTTTTAGGTCAGGTTCAAATGGTCGTTAGTCGCTAGAATTTCCCTTCTGAGATTAGTATGACCATCATTTCCATCTCTCTCTAGCCACAACCTTTTCTCCCCATTATCTTAAGTAAAGTGAAATGTATGTTCGTTGTTAGTTTATTGTGTACTCA
Source organism: Leucophenga varia (assembly GCA_018903435.1). Taxonomy (NCBI): domain Eukaryota; kingdom Metazoa; phylum Arthropoda; class Insecta; order Diptera; family Drosophilidae; genus Leucophenga; species Leucophenga varia. The sequence continues at coordinate 85,662 of JAEIFJ010001214.1, read as the reverse complement.
ATGCATTAATTTGTACAATTGCCGTTGAAATGAGCGTGTTATATTTTTTTAACAATTTCAACAATAAATATGTATCTACTCAAGCGTTATAATTATACAGTTTAAAATAAAAAAAGACATGTATAAAAACATGTGAATGAGTCTTTTGTTGCTAAAAGCTTAGAAAGCCATTTGAAATTAGCCATCCTTCATTAGGCTAAGTGCTTAAGGAATTCACGTTGTATACAAAGCATAATAGCCACGCTGCATATACGTAATATTATTGCATTGTGCTATATTTCTCGTTTATTGATTTTATTTATCTATGAAAAAATATTACTTTAAGTAAAAAAATACTTTTAAAACGAACTAGAACCCATTACACATGTGAACTCTAGAGAATTGTTTTCTATATGTTGCTTCCAGTAATTAAATGTTAAATTTAAAATGTTCTAAACCAAATACTGGGGTGTCAGGGATATCTCCTCTAACCGAATTCCTTTTGAGGAGGGAAACACCATTGGAGTATATACTACTGTGATCAAAAATTAGTAAGACAAATCGTTTTAAATTTCCCGGGTATTAGGAATCGAGCCACTTTTGTTTTCCTTAAGTTAGTAGGACCTTAACTGACATCTACGTCAAATTTTGAGACCAATAGCGTCAGTAGTTAATGCGGCTGTATAGCTTCTAAGACCTCATCATAGTCTGGTGGCTCCACAGGAATCCTATCATCGGACGAGGGACCTAGTTATTTATCATCTTCGCTGGCGGTGTGGTTCCCGCTTATTTTTGGAAAAATCCTCGGGTCTCGTTTCTGATACCCATCATCTCAAGCTCCTCCACTTTACGCCTTTCTAGTTTGCTTTTCTTCCATCTGCTCGGGCGTTTTTCTCTCTCTCTTTCTAACTATATCGCTCAACAATAGCTCGTGTTGCTCACGCCTGCAGAGTTCATTGGCGTGCTATATTCATCTCTGTATTAGCAATGCGTCATTCCTCATCATATTATGTCTGCCTTCGAGGCTTAATATAGCCAATAACCTCTTTGGCTGCCGTAACTAATGAGTTTGAGATACGCTTCCACTGATCGTTTATACAATCGAAGGCCGTTGGATTCTCTCAAAGTAGGTTGGAGTCTGGTTCTACTTATGATCATGTTTCTGCCCGCAGCAAAGTCGATTAGCCTTTCGCAATTACTGGTGGTATCATGTAGGCTAAATTTATCCATGGTTGGGCAAAATATTATTTCTTGGCCACTTGGCCTGGATAGCAGTAATGTCTGCTCTTAAGTTGTCGAGAGTGGCAATGATTCCTCTTATGCTCCATCCCTGTTTAGTATTAAAATCATATTGCGTAGGTTTCGTTGCAAAATAATATCTGAAATTACAACACACAAGCTCGAGTCATAAAACAACAACCACATTGCAGGCACAGGCAAAGCAGAATACGACTACGAGTATCTAACTAATTCACACTCCCAATGTTTGGTAAACATTTAAGACAACTTTCTGCAGTAGTCATTAAAACGTTACTTACGGAACAAATTACCTTTTCAACACACAAAATATTTGTATACATATGTAAACGATATTTGTATTGAGCATCTAGCTACAATAATTTGTTTCACAATATTTAATACAAAAAAATTAATCAAGGAATATTTAAGAAAATTATGAAGGCCTCTACAGATACTTACAATACAGCCATGCAATAATGAACACATGTTTTACGACGCAAGAGGTTATTAAAATTAAATGTACTCATTAAAAATTATAAGCAAACTGAGAGGGTCAGGAAATGCAAATATGTAAATACATATTCTATTTTATGATGAGTTTCTGCACTTTTGTACATTTTCGTAACATATTTAGTTTTAGAGAGAGAGTGGAAGTAGAAGGAAGAAGTTGAAGGATAATAACAGCAATTTAATTTAAATATCCAAAAAGGGCTCTCAACTGTTTGTCTATGTTCAATATGCAAATGAATAAATGATGTAAACCGGAAACCGCATACCAAGTTGGGCAAACGAGAAACGTAGAAGATGAATTTCTTTTGTAAGAATAAAGGATGGATGCATGGATGAATTGACGAAAGACGAAAGACGTTTCGACGTATTGTTTGTGCATAGCCAAAAGGGAAAACATTTAACGTAAAATGACATACATAAATACATACGTGAATAAGTGTACAACTGAGGAAAAGTTCTGCACACATCTTTATACTTTAAAATTCATTTGAGACATACGCTGCTGCGTATACGCAACATTGCCACAAGAATGGAATGCTGCACGGCTATTTGGCAGTATGTTGACAATCCATTGCTACTGGCGACAAATGTCGTGCGGCAACAGTTGTACGGATTATGATGATAAGTTTAAATAATAACATAATATACACTTAAGCTTCTCACATACTGGATTGATGTCCAACGGTCTGGATTGTCTATATAACTTTTTGTCGTTTTGTTGCTTGTTGGATTTAAATAAAACCCAACAAACGGAAATTTATTTCGACAAATAGCCATTTACGAATACGTATGTAAGTGCATAAACAAATACATGTAACAAACTTGTGTACGAGGTGGATAACAAACGTTCAATATACATATTAGTTTTTTTCTTGAAAGAAGCCTTGCAATACTAAAGATCGGCTCATAACTAACTGGCTGATTAGCCTTATTAGCTAAGGTAAGTATCAGGCTTAGGAAAGCGTACTCCAAGCCAAACTACCACGCAATGGATGCTGGATGTTGATAAGCTAAAATTACAGCAAACCACCGATGCAAAGGCATCAAGAATTTCTCACCTGCCTTAAGAAACCTCTTCGGGAGCAATTCAAGCTATTGTTGTGCGCTACCGAAAGAAACGGGAGGAGGAAACACGATTGTGTAAACCTAAAAGAAAGATCTAGAAAGGCGTGAGTTGGAGGAAGCTGAGATAATGTGTAGCAGAAATGAGACTTGAAGTTTTTATCAAAAATCAAGCGTTTGACCGAAGGTTTTTAGCCCAGAGTTTCCTGCTGCAAAGATAAACATGGACACTAAGAGAGAGATATGTTCAGCAAACACTTAAGTTATGGAGTAACCACTTTTTTACCCGATTTTGGGGCGAGGACGGTAACAATGCAGCCAGTGAAGAAGAATAAGAACTGTATGTATATGTCTCGTTTCAATCGCATATACAATTCTGTCCAGCATACTGTGTAGTAGACTGGAATCATACATACAAAATGTATCAGTTGTGGTCTCAGATCAAAGAAATCGTCTATCGATTACCAACCACTTATTTGTCGACAACAAAGCCAAGTTCGTTACGCCAATAAGATCAACATTTAACGACGAACTGACTAAACTTAATTTCCCAGCAAAGAAAGCTCGTTTTTGTATGTTGACGCTTAGAAATACCCAAAACGTTTTCATGGTTATAAAGAACTTCTCTTTAAAGAACTTTTTAAACAAAAATGTAACAAATAGTCCCTTTCCTGTATAGCCATTAGCGCCTTCTTCGGTTAAGCTTTTATCTCCTCAATCGACTCGAAACGCGTTCACCGAAATGGTCTCTTGAGTTTTGGGAATAGCCAGTAGTCACACGGAGCCAAATCAGGCGAGTACGGTGGTTGCGGAACGATATTGGTTGCATTTTTGGAGAAAAAGTCACGAAGTGTCGACGCTGTTTTTCAAAAAAATTCACAATTTTTGGTACCAATCGAGACTTGACACGTTTGAGGCCCAAAACATCTTTCAAAATGGTATTAATTGGTCCTTTTGATACGCCAATTTCAACCGCAATGTTTCTTATAGTTAATCGAGCACTAATTCTTTTACTTTTGGATGTGAGCCTCGTCCGTTGAGGTCGATGGTCGACCAGGGCGCTCTTCTTCAACATGTTCTCTACCTTCTTTGAACAATTTATATCAATCATTTATTGTTGATTTCGGTAGAGCTCGGTTCCCGTAAGCCTTCTTCAACATTTTTATTCCATTTCGAAAACAAAATTTGATGACACTTCTCTGCTCAATTAAATCAGAAATTGTAAAAATCGAAAAAATGCATTCTTGGTCGTTTGGTAAACACAAGCGTAAATACGTTACTGATAATGACATTGACATGAAATTTGGCCCAGATGTTATTAGCAGTCCTGTCAACTCAAGAAAAAAAAGAACTAGCCCGAAATGTTAGGCCCGCGAAGTTTAAATTAAAAATTCTCCTTACTACAAGGTTGAATGTTGAAGGTCTAGATGAAAGTGCATCTTAAGCACGTAATAAATTGTTAAAAACGGACAGACGATCTCACGCTAGAAAGAAATATAGAATAAGTTATCTTTCTGAAATTTTTCATATATCTATGGACAAATCCGATTCTTTGATATCAAGTTGGCAGATAAACGGAACAATAAAATATAATGTTAAGAAACCACCTCCTGTTGAAGTTATAAATTGATTAGAGCAGCCAACATCCTTATATGTTTCCAATGATATCGATTCGGACTCAGAAAGCGATTCTGATCACAATTAAAAGTAAAATATATTCTTACTTTCCGAACATATTTTACTGCTAAAATAAAATTAAAGAATAATTTTCTTAATATTTACCCATTGTAAAAAATAATTAATTAAACTTTGGTCTAATTTTATTTGAATGAAATTTATCTTTCTCCAATCGATCCAGATAGTCTTGAAAGGCGGGAAAATCGAAAGATTGCCCATATTGTATTATAGAAAACTTATTGGACAACAATTCACATGAACGATGAGATGCACGAGCTCTATAACAAAATGGACATAGTTGGGCGCATTTGATACAAACGGCTGTTAGCTATTAGCCCCCTCGAATATAGATGTTTACATATGATGGAAGATATGTCGAATGCTTTGCCTAACGGTTAACGAGCGGATGTGCCGCCATTAGAGTAGTGTGATATTTTAACTTCCGTCTTACTCTAACAGTAAATGCTTTAAATATGTGTCTGCGTCTATGCGTGTGCGTGTGTGTCTGTGTGTATTTTAAGAAAAGGCAAAATTATTTGTTACTTCAAATCCCTGCACATGCATAAAGCAAGAAAGTGAAAGGACAACCAAGCGTAAGGAAAGCAAAACCATACAAAATGACATTCTAAGAAAGTGGAATAATAGGTCATGTTAAGCTCAAAGAGATGTTTTTGAATTATTATTGCGCTCTGAATGCGAAAGGAAAGCAACGAAATTGATGCAAGGACAGATGAAACGAAACGAAACAAGACGAGAGATAGACGTTTATAAGGACATTTGGCTGTACTGCATACGTACGTACACACATGTATGATAAATTGTTAAAGATATTTTTGCATACGCAGTTCGAGTTTGACAAACTACGCAGACACACACACACACACACAGCGAATGCCAACTGCACACAAACTTACGGAAAAGCATACTTAAAGTAACAGTTTTCTTTTTTACACACATATTCTTCTTCGTTTATATGTGTATGTGTGTGTGTACTTGTGTATAAGTTTTTATACGCTTAAAGCAAAAGTTATGTTTTGCAAAAAAAAAAAAAAAAAAAAAAAAGGATATTCATGTTGTCTGTCGGTCTGCAATTCTAGCTGTGCTCTGCTGTGATATGATTGCCGCATTTAGCATTCATGAGATAATAAACTCATGCAAGTTTAGGTAGTACAAATCTAAAGCATACTTTCAGGCAGGATGTCAGGGAGGCTGGCTGATGGCGAATATTGAGACAGACATAGTCATAAGAGTGTATAGACAGCTGTGTTGATTCTTATTATGTAACCCTAAAAAATATATTATTATGCCAAAGTATACAAAATGATTTGAGGCCAGTATTCCGCATATCATACGAGTATACATACACATATATACAAATTGTATGTACGTGTTATTGTAGCAATTGTTGCTTTTATTGTTGGTTTTGATATTTGTTGTTGTTATTATGAGTTCTGTGCGTGCCTCCAGCTGTTCGCAATTTGGGTTTTTAGGTTTTCAAATACTTTTGGCGCATTTTCTTATACTATTTTAAACTCATTCAAATTTTTTTTTGAATTTTTCATACATTTTCATATATTTATGGACAAAACGGCTGCAAATATAAACAAAACGGCTGTAAATATAAACAAAAATATTTTAAATTCATTGTTACCATATTAAAACTTTAACTTTGATGAAAAACGAATAACAAATACCTTCAATACAACATTTGACGTAGAATTTTTATACCCGCCACACGTAGTGTCGATTTAGCCATGTCCGTCTGTCTGTGTGTCTGTTGCAATGCGTTTTTCTCGGAAAGTTTCAAAGATATTGACCTGAAACTTTAAACTTAAGTTTTTTGTGCTCCTAGGCAGTTTGCATGTCAGAACCAAGGTGCCACGCCCATTTTTAGATATAGCCCCCATACAAACTTATCATTTTTTTCGATTTTTTTCTATGAAAATAGTTATTAATTAGTATTTGCAACAAATCGGTCAAAAACACTTCTAATCCAATATCCATCCATTCAATATCAGAAGAAAGGTGCCACGCCCAATTGTAGATATAGCCCCCATGCAAACTTACCATTTTTTTTCGATTTTTTGTATGAAAATTGTTATTATTTGTAAATGTATTTACGACAAATATGGGTAAAAGCACTTCTAATGACATCCAATTTCAAAAGAAAGGTGCCACGCCTATTTTTTGATATGGCCCCCATACATACCAAGCGCCCATTTTTCAGATTTTGTATGAAAATAGTTCTTATTTATGGATATATTCACTCCAATCTGTGTAAAAATCACTTCTACTGTTATCCTATGAATATGCTACCGATATGACAAGGATCGAGCCACTATAATATATAGACCCCGTACAAAATTACCTTCCATTTTTTCAAGAAAATGATTTAAGTTTAGTGTGGCGGGTATATAAGCTTCGGTGCTACCGAAGTTAACGTTTTTTCTTGTTTTTTTCCAAGTTATTATTTGGGTGTTCAAATTAAATTAAAATTAAAGATGAACGAGGGTATAAACATTTGATGGCAATAGTGTCCATTCCGATGTACATTTCTACCCGAACCTGGATTTTTTTAAAAGCTGAACTACCAAGCCTTGCTCGGATCATGTACATATACGAAATTTCAATTGTCTAGTTAAAATATTTGCACCATCCATCGCCCATTTTCCGATGGATAATACTTTTTTCGTTTCTCTTGTTCAAATACTTGCAAATTACAATAAATTGAAGTGTCGATTCTTTGAGGGCCACACCTAACGCCCATTCTTCTAAAACGATTTACTACTGTGATCAAAACGTAGTAAGACAATTCGTTTTAAATTTCCCGGGCTTTAGGAATCGGGAACGCGTTTTTTCAGTCAACAAAAAAAAAATTTCCGACCTTGATTTTCGATTTGCTCAGGGTCGAATGCATAAATCCATGTCTTAATTCCAGTAATTTTGCGTTTGAAGGCGCTATGATAGTCAGAAATCATGGTTTCACAGACTCTAACACGACGATGTTTTTCGAACAAATTAAGTGGTTTCGGTAACAAACGAGATGAGACGCGCTTGAGACCTAATTGGTCTTTCAAAATCGATTGAGTTGAACCAAATGATGTCAATAAGGTCTCAAATTGTCAATCGACGATTTTTGAGAACTAAATCCTTGATCTGGTTGACGTGGTTCTCATTGTTAGACGTAAATGGATGACCAGGACGCTCATCGTCTTCAACTCGTTTGAATTAATCAAAAACCCTGGCTCTCGACAAAAAATTATCTCCAAATGGTTTTTAACATATTCAATGTTTGGGTAGCCGAAAAACCATTTTTAAAACAAAATTTAATGCAACTTCTTTGTTGAAATTTTTAAAATGGCACGATTCTTTATGCTCAAGAAATTTAAAACGATTTGTCTAACTACTTTTTATAGCAGTATATAAATCTACAAAATATTATTAAAATCGGTTGAGTTATTTCGGAAATATTCGATGAATTTATGATCCATTCAATTGTGGCACCGCCCACCACCCTATTTAGGTGTATGAAAAATAACACCTATTATCAGAACTTCTGAATATACACACAAAATTTCATAAGAATTGGAGCGGTTTTGTGGAAGTGGTTTTTTTTTTAAACTCTTGGCTAGCCTAAATGGACCTATCAGCATTAAAGTCAGTCCGATTCAGTTATCTCTGTTAGTACTGAATTCTCAAACAGTTTAGCTTTTTATAAAAAGGTAGCTTAAAGATATGAAAAAGAAATACATATACGATAAACTTTTACATTTATTTAAACACTATTTGCGACTAGGTTATTGTCACTAAATATACCAAATGAGATTAGGTCAAATAAAGTTTGTCCCCCAGATGTTGGTTGTGGCTGATCCACACAAGTCAGTGAGTAATTGACCCAGATGGGTCAGCCAGCAACTGTCCCACTGATGCATAGACGACCCAGTAGTGGGTAGCGTCTGTTCCAGGCCAATGCAAAACCGGGCATGTTTGCTTTTGTAGGACATTATGTATAGGAAATAACAATAAGGTTGGCTAGCTCGTGGAACAATGCTGTCCACGTTATGTTAGCCAGTTGATTAGTTATGAATTAATCTACACAGTAGAGATGGGCGTCGGGACCGGTATCCCGTGCGTCCCGCTGTGTCTCGATTACTTTTAAGTACGTAACAGATTAATTAATCAAACAAATATTTGGGTTTTTATAGTTAAAAGTAAGCGAAATGGAAAGGACTCAAAAATAATTCGAACTCACTCGATATGAGCAACACCGAATTTAGAATTGATTGGTTTTATATATCGAAATGTAGAACAGACTAGAAAATTTGCTTTTTTTTTATAAAAGTGTCTACATACCTACATTAAGGTATATCATATTTGGCAGTCCTTTTAATGTAATATAGGCTACTCGTTTCTTCTAATTCATAGTAATATACCCAAAAAACTTATACAATACATTAGGTTTTTTTTAGTTTCTTCTATTAAAAGAGAAACGATTGTAAACTTTAAAAATGTATATTATTTCCGTCCGTTTGGAGAATCGGGGTACAATCACTAAATCGGGCTATCTAACAAAAATAGTCCTCCAATTAAAAATAGATAAATCTTAAACAAGTTCTGTTTAAATCAGAATTTCAGGCTAGGCTAGGTGGCCTAATTTCGATGGGTATATCACTCAGTTTTTGATGCTAAAAATAACATGTAGTACATACTCTATGTCTACTACTACATCTACATACTTATTTCTGTTAGATACATTTTATGTAAAGTAGTAAAACTACTCGTCGGATACGGGCGTTTCGGCTGCTCTTTCGGCTCCTTTCATTTTCACATCAGCTGATTTTGTGCAACTGTTGCAAATGTTGGGGCTAACATAAGAACAAACTAAAATGTACGATTTTTTTTTGATTGCAGCGTACTCAAAATATTTTTGGGAGAGCTTGCAACTAGCTGTTTTATTTTGTGATTGCAGCGAGTCCCTTACATTGTTGGAGCTAGTAACAGGTGATTTTTAGGCGAATTTAAAAAAAAAAAAAAATCAAATAAACACTGATATTTGCATTAAATATTCCAAATTTTTATTGGAATCGACAAATTGGTCTTTGTCATTTACGTTTTAAAGATAACTTTATGTAAATGTTGTCCGCGGCTCCGTTTTAAATGGTCCATTCGGAACGTTCAATTCGAGCATTTCGGTCTGTGTACCACGAATTACGCGTGTTATGTTATCCTGTAAGGCTTCAATCGTGTTCGACTTGTCCACATAGACTAACGACTTCACATAACCCCACAAGAAATAATCAAGAGGCGTTAAATCTCAAATTCTTCCTTTAACCTGTCGATTGTTCCACGAGCTGTGTGCACGTGGCGCTGTCTTGATGAAACCACATGTCAACCAGCCAACTGGGGCAAAAGAACTCGCGTATCGTGGCTCGATATCTATCGGTAATAATGATTGACGGTAATGTTTCTTCCACGGTCATCTTTAAAGAAACAACCAATGATGCCACCAGCCCATAAACCACACAAAACTGTCGTTTCTTCGGGATGCATCGGTAATTCTTGTGTGGCATGTGGCTATTCAGCAGCCAAGATGCGATAGTTTTGCCTATTTACGTATCCGTAAACGTGTGCAGTTATCAAATATTCCACCAACAAATGCAGGCTCACCAACATGTCAACCGGGTTTACTATCAAGTTCAAACTTGGTTGGGGCATGATTTAGAATCCCACGAATTAGGTTAGATAATGCATAATATGTTCCTGGAGACATTTTTTGTCTTTCAAATGAAACCGGTTTGGGACTCATATATGAAATTAATATACCTTTTTACGTTAAGAATACAGCTTATTCACTTTGCAGTTTATTAAAATCTACTAAAATCAAACTAATTAAAAAAAGGTCGGTCGCCATAACTAAATTATTAATCATAAAATAAAAGAGACTTATTTCTGTTATTACTTTTTTACAAGCCAAAGTAAATATGTACGTAAATATTTTCAAAATGTAATCTAAGAAAAATAAAAGTAAAGTAGAATTCAGACTAAAAGCGAAAACTGCTGCAATGAATATTCTGAAATATTAATTAACCTCAAACAATTGAAAAAGTGAAACATAAAAAGGAACAACAAAGAGTAAAAAAAAAGGATCGTTCACGTAATTATAGCAGCAGCAGCAGATAGTCCGCATTGAAATATTTAAAAATGCTAATAAATGCGCGTGAAAATTAATTCCGTGTGTTGAACGAACAGAACTGAACAGAACGCTTTGTTTTGCGCGGTGCGGTGCGGCAGGAGACGCGCTTTTGTTTGTAGCAAGTGTACAAACAGCTTTAAGGATACGCGTTGCAATGCGCGCTGCGCCAAAATAAACGCAGTTCTCGTTGTCCTCGCATTACGACACGTTGAGAAAGCACAAATGGGCAGCAGCAGCGGCAGCAATCCTGCGCCATAAACAATGTAAACTTTAATTTACTTGGCCATTGTGTGTGCTGCTCGTTCTTTTTCCAGCATTTTATTGGTTTTATTTTCAGTTGCCTTTTGATCGTTTGTGCATTTCGTCCTTTTTGTGTGTGTGTTTTTTTTTTTTTTTTTTGCTTGATGCTGCAAACACAGGAATGTTTCTTGCAATGTATCGCTTTGTCTTAAGGTATGTGCGCGTGTATGAGTAATGACAGGATAGAATTATGCATGCACATGCGAGGGTCAGTCAATAAATATTACCTTGTTGTTTATGAAACAGCATCAAAATGTTAGAGCAGAAAAAGTAAACTCATTGTTAATTTTGTTAACTTCTTCTAATAAACGAAAATTTTAATGTTTCAGCTTGCATTAAAAATAGAAACAATGCTGTAGTCAGAGTATGCTCGACTGCAAGATACCCTTTACCCAATCTTTATGTACCTTAATTTAAGTCATATCTTAGTACCACACCTCATTGCATTGTATTTTCATTCAAAAACTAAAAAAAAATTGTGTTTATTTTAATGGGGGCTATACCTAAATTTTTGTTGGTCCTACCCATATTGGGATATTTCATTGGGACTATCATAAAAATGCCAAAATTTTGGGCTAGATTTGTATGGAGGTACCCCTTAAGAATGGGTTAGAATGAAACGTTTGCAAGTGCACTCGTTACGGCTTTTAGCGAGTTTAAGTTTCAAATATGGTAGCTCTAACTGTTATATTCTCCGAGATAATCGTTTTCATACAGCAGACAACATGACGGATGGACAGACGGACAGGCATAGCTAGTTCGATTCCTTTTCAATGCTGATCAAGAATATATATACTTTGTAGGGTCTATCTATCCTTCTTCTGTCATTACTTACATTCGCACAAACTTAATATATTGTATCTGTTTACCCTTTGGGTACTGGGTATAGAAAACAAGGAAAAATGTTAAATTCGGTGGAATCAAAGCTTAAATACTAGTCACACGGATTTTTCTATAGTTTGTGTGATCACCAGTGGCTGAGATAGTACTTCATGATAGGATGAGAAACAACTTAACTGTAAGCTAAAAATAGGGATATTCATAAAATATTCGAAGATAATCGGTAAGTTAGGTGAGGCGCTTTAACTAAAAGTGGGCGTGGCATCTTAGTTTTGATACATTCACAAATAATAACATTTTCATACAAAAAATTCGACAATGGGTAAGTTTGTATGGGGGCTTTTCTAAAAATGGGCATGACACCTTAAGTTTGACAGTGGATAACTTTAGAAGTGTTTTTTACCCAATTTACCCAATTTTCATATAAAAAATCAAAAATTGGTTGGTAAGTTTGTACGGGGCCTATACCTAAAAATGGGTGTGTGTATAGTCGTAGCCAAGAAAAGCTAAAGTTTCAAATTTTAATTAAATATCTTGAATAATCTCCGAGTAAATTTAATTGAAATAAACAGTCGGACAGACAGAAAGTCAGACATGGCTAGATCGACTCTACTCGAAATGATCAAGAATAAATATACTTTATGGGGTCTGTTTCCGACAAACTGAGTATAACGATTTCAATATGTGTAACGGTATTTACCTTTTTATTTATTATGTTACTTAACAGAAACTATTTAAAATAGTCCCGTTCAGTTTCACCTATTTGCATGTGTTACACTTTTGGCCTCAACAGCTGACTGACTGCAGCCAACGGCTGATAGATAGCCAAACCCATATTATTGCTCTCTTTTGCACCCATATATTGTGCTGTGTACTTACTGTAATTATACCAAAAATTTGTTTAAGGAGTGCTTTTTTCCATACACTGTATTTTATTAAAAAATTTTGGGTGTTCCCGATTTATAAGTCAAAAAAAAAAAAAAAATATTTCAAAAATATCTCAGGTCAAAGCTATCGAACCTCAAAATTTAGGTTTAGGTAACTCAATAGTTCTCAATCAGCGCGAATGTACCGCTTAGTATCTTTAAAAACTGAAAGAGATAGAAAATTGTGGTCCTTGCAAACATTTTAGCTGAAGTATACCATAAATTTCTTTCGAAGAGCGAAGATAGAAAAACAAATGTTCAATTAGAACGAGAAATTCTGCAAAATGAAACCAATATATGCGGCTCCTTTTTGTACACACAACCGTGATGCATTATACTAGGTATCGTATGCCGACACTGTCTCTTTCTAATTTGGTAGCAAATTTTGTTGATTATGCATGTTATGGTGAATTTATATAATTTCACCTTATATACATATGTCAATTCTTCTGTCCTTGATTTTCAGCAAACAGCTGATAAAGTTCAAACATTTGAATCTTTTCTACAGCATTGTTAACATATGTATATGTAAGTTTTCAAAGTGTGTATTTATTTTAAATAAAAAAAATTTTTTTTTAAATCAGGAAACAAAAAGTACGGAATATATAATATTTGCTTACTATCTCTTTCTCAAAATTTCTTGACTCTGCTCTTCTGTCTTAGTGAAATTAAATATAATTCACCACAAACTGAGTTGTCAAATTTATGTAAGCAAAAATTCCCGGAGTACTACACCAGTATTGCACCATGCTCACATGCACCTGTTTTCTGACATAATTTTAACATAGTAATCTTTGTTATGTAGCTATGCAGAAGATCAAAGATAAAGAGAGATAAACTTTTATTTTTTTACTCTTGTCTACACAGATTATTTTTATACTTAAGGAAACTTACCCAAATATATAAGCAAAATATAAAGAGAGAGATGCGAAATACTACACTTCTATTATATACTTAAAATAATATCACGTGACTGACTTTTGCAATACCACAATCATAAATCCTATTCAAATTTTCAACATGCTTTTATCGAAAGAAGAAAAAAATTTAACATTTAGAGGTGTCACACGAATCTCAAAAGTTTGAAGTTTAGAAAAAGATTTGGTAAATAAGTCAAATAGAAATAGGACGTTCCTATCTTCACAAAAATTATAGCCGACACTCTTATACATATCACTTTTAAAGAATGCAACGCCTTATCTCTTCTACTTTTTTTTTTACAAAATCTCTAGAAAATACATGATTTAAAACTAATACAAAGAGATTTTGGGTGACACCCCTGTATGTGGTGAAATTTTTTATTTGCTGGTATTACTGACTTTTTAAGTATAAATCTCATCTTTCTAACACTATTTAGAGTTGCCTGATCGCCCCTAAAAGCAAAAGATAAAACGGTTTCTCGAAAGCATCGTTTTGTCGCCCGCTCAAACTTTTGCACCTGATCCTCGCTACAGCCCTGGTCATGAGCTATTAACTCTAACTAAAAGTCTAAATAAAAAAAATTATAAACAAAGTATTAAATATATAATAAAAAACAAAAAACAAGCACTAAAGCACAATTTAGTTCATAAGTATTTCCATTTCAAGTAGACGTCCATTTATGTCGCCCGGCAAACGAAATGGTATCCTACCTGCAAAATCATTCAAGAACTTGGCACGCTGGCGCAATGCACGCAAAATTGTTTCATTACATTGCTCATTTTTGCCGTCACATATTGTCGATAAATAATTGTCATGGTGCATAGCATAAGAATTGGAATTATTTTGCATACTTCATTGCTCAGACATCCAAAATTGAGAAAGCATTCGTCTACTTCATTATTGTTCAATGGCAACAATTTAGTGCGTGACACCACATCGATTGCCATTTGAAATTTATCCTCAACAAAATGATCAAAAAACAAAAATAGTTCATATAGTAAGCAGAATGTTGTTTGTATCTGTGGTGTCTCTGCGCAGACGATTTGATTCGTCTTTATGCGTTTGTAAAATTTACACGCTTCAATAGCCAAAAATTCACGCACGCGACCAGTTTTCATTTGATGCACAACATTCGAGAGCAGCGTTGATAAATGCTTCAAAGCAAATGCATGCAAACCGGCCAAATCATATAATTGTACCGCTTTTTCCAGATGGCCAAGCTTTTTTACGTATGCCTCAGCCACTTCAATTGCAATTGCGGCTGTATCAATTTTGAAATCTTTTAAAATGCCACCGATTATTTGGCCACAGCCGTTTGGATCAAGTTTGCCGATTATTAATTCATATGCACCCGTTTCTATTATTAACTCAGAAACGTATTGAACGAATAAATTTTCACCTTCAGAATTTGTCAAGTTGCGCAAAAAGAAATAGTAGTGCAATGCCAAGACTATGTCGTTAGTCTTAAATTTGTTTACATAAAATTTTATAAGACACGCCAGATTAAGACGACGCAACGGTTTTTCATCTTCAATGTCGATGGATACTGTAGGTAAAAAATAGTTTAGAAATTTATGAGAACTTAATATACTTAAAGTGTAGATAGAACTTAAATATAGAGTGATCTTGGAAATAAATAATTAAATATAAGGTAGTCCGGCATTTTGTCTTTTGGATTTCGCGGCTATGTACAAAGCGCTACAGAGCGTACTTCTATTCATCATTTGAAAGTTCTTCACATAACCTACAAAACGACGCTATGCATGATTAGTTTGGATAATGCGTTCAAAAGTTATAGACGTGTAAACATCGAGTTCACTAACGCCGAAATTCGCGCTATTTTGAAGTTTTCCTTCGTTAAAGGCATATCCGCCAGAGAAACGTTCCGTGAGATTAATGGTGTTTTGGGGGATGGTACTCTATCATTTCAAACCGCGGAGGAAAAGTGTCAATTAGGGAGTTGGAAAACTATCGATAGCAATCTCGGCACTGTCGAGCTACCATACCATCGATGGCACAATTTCTTGATAGCGTGCGATAGTGTCATCGATAGTTCGGCTTACACACATCACTAAAATTAATTTTTGATCGTTTATTTAGTTGTGAATTTAGAATCAATTAAAACAAGGAAAAACGTTAGCTTCGGTGGAACCGAAGCTGAAATACCGATTACATGGGCGTGGCGTCTTTGTTTTTTACCCAATTGGGAGCGAGTACATTCATAAATAATTACTATTTTTAAACAAAAAATCGAAAAAAAGATCGATTCGTCTCATCGAGCTGATCAGAATATATATACTTTATGGGGTCTCCAATGCCCTCCTTCAATGCGTTACAAACTTTTGGACAAACTGAATATACCCGTTTACACTATCTGTAACGGGTATAAAAATAGTTTTTACGTATAATTAATATCTTCAGAAATACAAACAAAACACAGGGAATGTCAATGAAAATCATACATCTCAACAGCTTTATTTGCTTGGTAAAAAAAAACCTGTTTAACTAAGAATAAAAAGAATATTAGTAAGGCCTTTTTTTTTGTATTTAGTTTGACCGCGTATTGCATTAAAAAGTGTTTTAATTTTATTTTGATTAAATCAACCAACTTTTCACATCTTTTGACACTGATTTTTCGCCACTACTCAGAAAGAGACTTCATTAGGACACAGTTGTATGGAATCGTATTTTAAATTCTGGAACATGGTTTTTTTCACCACGCAATGAAAATTGCTGTGGTTCCATTCATTGTATATATATAATTTACTTGGTGGATGGAACTATTAGTTAGTTCCGTTAGTTTTAAAACAACAATCGTCGACTATCGATGGTTATAAAAACTTTTGTCGACTATCGATGGTTATAAAAAAACTTTTGTCGACTATTGATAGCGTCGATTATCGATAGTGTTCCACCTCTAAAACCAATGCTTTGCCTACAATCCCGTAATGTCTCGTCAATCGATCCCTGATTCAACGGTATTATATTCTTCATTTAGTATTTATTTTTGTTATTCAAAGTCTTTAAAACATGCAACCTCTTGCCTTGCTATGCTGTCATTCTTCTTAACAACAATTAAGTTCTACGAACTCTGGAAGAAATTAGTCGTTTTTTGATACATATAAAATAAACATATTCAAAATGATATCAAGTGCGAACATATGAGCAACCTAAGTCAACATAATCGATTCTTAACGAGACACAAAGCATTACTGAATATCGACGCATAACTACTCAGCTAGTCTAGTTTGGTCAATATTGTCCCACCAGGCTAGCCTGCCTCAATGTTATTTTCTATACCATTTTCATTACAATGTCCTACAAAAGCTGTCAGGTCCGACTTTGCATCAGGCGTGACGAGTTATTGACGCAACTGCGTGGGTCAGTTATGGCCCAATCACAACCAACACATGTGTCATTAGTTCGATTATGCAACAATCTAGTGACCTTGTCAATGGTAAACCCAAGTGGAGTAGTCCATTATAAAGTCAGTCTGGTCAATTGACCCAACCCATCGTAACGTGCGCTTCTTTATCATGGGTCAATTATGGAATTTTGATTTCAAAAATGGCCACAAAAACCTTTGCTACACCAAGAGGTAGAAAATACTTTTCAAAATTTACTAACAGAAATCCAGGCATTGAAACAGAAATTAAATATTAAATCCATAAATCCTGTTTTAGCTACAAATAAACTTACACAAAGGTTGATGAACGCTCCTGGGTGCACCTAGAATACCGAGTTCATTTAGTGCCATTGCCATATGTACTGCGTGAACGTGATTCTCTTCAATCCGAGTCAAAAATTCAATTGCTGCCTCAAATTGTCCAGTCAGCACTAATAGCTGAAAGTAATCTTGCGGCTTTTCGTGGGCATTAAAATAACTTTCACCATACTTTTCCAATATGCGTGACTGCAATGCACCAAATGATAATGGATCTTGATTTTGATGTTGTTTTTGCTGCTGCTGCTGTACGAGCAATTGGGATAATTGTAACCAGAGAAAGTCATCAAAAGTTTGTGCAACAACGGGATGTAGTTCATTTGTATCACAACCGAGTAAAATACAGTAGCATATTTTCTTATAAGGATCGGTACAATTTTTAATTTTATTAAAATATTGACGTTTTAAGTGTAATTCCAATTGGCCATTCATTTTTGGATTAGAATCAGTATTGCATTTATTTTCCAACGCCTGTCTGAAAATCTCGAAACCCTTGCCGGCTTCATGTAAATGTTGTACGGCAAACTTTGTTTTGCCACAACGCATTGAATAGTAGACAAGCGGCCATAGCGGTAGCGAATGCACAAAATCGATTAGTCCTTCCGTGCGCAACGAAATTAAAATAATGCTTACGTATGCATTGATCAGATGATTTGATGTGCCAGCGCGTTGTGCTATGCATAAATTTTGTTGCACAGTAACAGTCATGTAGTGTTTATAACGTTGTTCTAGATACATTTTTGCTTGCAATATAAAATGTGTTTGTAGTTCACCACGAATTCCTAAACGGATCAGCATTATTGCACTGCGAAATCAGCGTTTTGTCAATCATTTGCACGAGTGCTGACCAAATTTGTTGAGGTACAGTTTCGTTTTGACTTTGTTGTGATATTTTTTGGAATATCTGCAACAGATTCGGGCGACGATCATCTTTTAGAACGTTGTCATTGTAGTCACGTACTGCGTTGGCATATTTCAGTTCGTAAAAACCAAGTGGTGCTACGTTCGTTTCACACGGTTCGTGTAAAATAATTTGTTCCGGCAGCCGTTGCACGTTAATAAAGTTTTGTGATGGACCGACAAATGCATTTAATAAACAAGCTTTTTCGAGATACCAATCAGATTTAATGCTTTGCCACTTCTTTTTTTGTGCCATGCTTCATTGCACTGCAAATATTTTGTTTCAAATTTTTGCATTTAAATTGTTGAAGCTTTATGTACTTACACACTTGTTAACTTCATCAATAACGACGTTTATACAGTTTTCTCGTTCATTTCTTAGAAAACTTTCCATAGTGGTATCGGATATGGGTTCTAAGCTTTTGTGCATACAAATTGAATTCACCAATTGTGTTAATTTTGTTACATCGATGTTTTTACGCGCAAGCAGCATTTGTCTGAATGTGTTTTCAAAATATAATATATAATATTTATTTTTTTTGTGCAGTATTACTTACGCCTGTGCTTGCCTTGAGTTACCCGTTTGTGTAACGCGCGCATGCAATCGATCTATCTCCTGCAGCACCTCAGCAATGGTACGATCAACGCGGGGGAAGCGCTTCTTCGCATCTTGTTCTATTTGCAAGTCGCTCTGCCCGTTTTAGTAAATCACTAAAGCCATTGTCCCTTTCCATGGTTTCAATAGATTCTAAACCACAAAGAAAAATGATAAAGCTACAAGCGGTTTTCTCCCGTCGCAGCACAAACAATTGAAATAGAGTGTTAGTAAATATCTGTTGAGCGCTTGCAATTGTCAGTGTTGCAAAAATACACAACAAAATTAGTGCTTACAATAGTGCTATTTTGAAGCTTATTGAAGCCGATGACGTAATTATTTCAGGTTTCGTATTCTACCTCCGTCTCTTTCTATTTTGCTTACATGTTTTGGTGAGTTTTATTTATTTGAAAGCGCAGTGTGAACAGGAATATATTTTATCTGCTCCAGTCTTCTATGAAGCTATAGTATAAGCTAAACACCAAACCGAGTCGGAGTTCAAAATTTCCAAAAAGTTAAATAATTCGGCCTGAGACTACTAACATGGGGTTCACTATATTAGGTTGGTTGCACGGCATTTGAAAGGTATTATTTTAATATAAATTTTCCAATCAAAATCATTTCTGGGCAACGACTTGAATGTATGTTTATATACATGTGATCCCTTCATCTATTTTTACTTAGAATGGACAACCAGTGGTTATAATCTAGTGCTTGTTGTTAAAAAGAACGGACTTCAATCTTGCGGATATCTTCTGAGCTGGACCTCTCAACAGCAGACGTCCTCGCTAAAGTACCCCCCAAATTTGGTCCACGATTCTGTGTTTTTTTTCTTGAGAGAACTATACTTCGCATTTGCTTACCGAGCTCGAAAAAGCATCGATTCGTTTTATTTCCAGACTTAAGTTATTATCGCTATTGTTAGCGTACCTAGGTTAGCGTAAAGGAATTTTCAACAACATCGAAGTAAACCAGAAAGCTCTCTGAGCTGGTAACAGAAAAAAGGTCAAGCATATCTCCATTATATTGCCGACTAAATACCGCGTTATCTCTACATAAACTTAAAGCAAAGATCGTTCGTCTTTGTATGATGTTCGTCTTTGTATGATATAATATCTAAATCCTTATCGGAGTAGGAAAGAACATCTCCGAAACCTTTAGTATGCAGGGTGATTACAGACAGTGTGACACGCTGCCATACGACATCTTAAAACTCCTGAAGAAGTAAATATTGCACTAATATCCAAGCATTGCCCAGTCTGTCATGATCTTCTAAAAAGAAGAAATGCTGCTAAAGCTGATAACTTTGATAAATGTAAATGCAGTTAGCACGGCTTTTGCGGAGATAAAAAAATGCTCCTTGAATGGGTCTAATGAATATTCACTTTTATGTTGTCAATTTTTCATCTATTAAAGTCTTCAATTCCGAAGCTTCGAAGTAGGAAAAAGTGTTGACAAAAAATCACTTTCGGTGATTTTTCACAGTGACTTTAAAATCGTAATGTCGCACTGCGACTGAAAGTAGCTACTTGAGATTTTCTTGTGCGTGTCGCTCTTCGTGAACAGTGAAACTGTTTATTTATCCGTGATTTTGCTTTTATCATTCTTCGCGAATCGTTCATATTCGCTTGAACACCGAACACCTGTACATTTGCCAGTCACTTGATTCGTCAAAACGTGCAATTCACTGAAAGCAATCACTGACTATTGAAACGATTAATGTTGTCAAATAACATAAAATACAAAACGACGCTATGCATGATTAGTTTGGATACTGCGTTCAAAAGTTATAGACGTGTAAACATGGAGTTCACTAACGCCGAAATTCGCGCTATTTTGAAGTTTTCCTTCGTTAAAGGCAAGTCCGCTAGAGAAACGTTCCGTTAGATTAATGGTGTTTTGGGAAATGTGGAGGAATGGGACCGAATCAATGCCTGCGAAATGTTGCTGAAATGAAACGAACTTGACCCATTTTTAAAGCGGATGTTGACTTGCGACGAAAAATGGATCACATACGACAATATCTACCGAAAACGGTCGTGGTCGAAGGCCGGTGAATCGTCCCAAACAGTGGCCAAGCTGGGATGGACGGCCAGGAAAGTTTTGCTGTGTGTTTGGTGGGATTGGAAGGTAATCATCCACTATGAGCTGCTCCCATATGGCCGGACGCTTAATTCTTCCATCTACTGCGAACAACTGGACCGCTTAAAGCAGGCGATCGATAAGAAGCGCCCAGAATTGGCCAACAGGAAGGGTTTAGTGTTCCACCAGGACAATGCCAGGCCATACACTTCTTTGGGTACTCGGATGGGAGGTTTTATCGAATCCACCATATAGCCCGGACCTAGCGCCAAGTGATGACCACCTGTTCCTGTTTATGGCGAACGCCAGTGGTGGTGTAAAGTTTGCCTCAAAAGAGGCTTGTGAAAAGTGGCTGTCCGAGTTCTCTGCAAATAAGGAGGGGGTTCTACAAGGGGGGTATTATGAAGTTGCCGTCTAGATGGAAACAGATTATCGAACAAAACGGCGCATATTTGAATATTAGAATATTTTAGCGGCGATTTTGTGTACATATTTGCGAATAGTGATCCTGTTCAGTGATCGCTGATTGATTTTGCGAACTGCGCATTTGTCACAGATTGCAGTCACTGCGATTTTTAAGTCACAGTCACTAAAGACAATTAAAAAATCGCTCTTTTTTGCCAACACTAGTAGGAAAGCCTTATTATCTTCAACATTAAAATTACCACAGATACGTTGTTTTTCACTTACAGAAACATCAACTTGGTTTTAATATTTCAAAAACTTATTAAACTTCCCTTGCAGGCATAAATAGTATTCAATGCATTCAATTAAAGAAGCAGCGTGCAGTTGCTGACGATGCACAGTGGTCCGAATCGTAAATCTAGCTGGACAAAACTATTTTAGCAAATTCTCTTTAACAGATTTTTACATACCTTCGTATCTAAGGGTTTTTGTGGTCTCTGATTACGAATCTGAAGACAGATTTCAAAAATTCAAAATGGCGGATCCAACATGGCTGCCGAAACATTGAAAATATTAGCGGATTTGAATAAAAATTGGTGTCTAAGGGTTTTTGTGATCGCTGATTACGAATCAGAAGACAAATTTCAAAAATTCAAAATGGCGGATTCAATATGGCTGTTGAAAAATTGATAATATTAGCTATTAATAATAATATTAGATAATATTATAAATATGACAACAATTTTTAAAAATTTAAAATGGCGGATCCAATATGGCAGCCGATATTTAATATAGCTGTCGAAAATTGAAAATATTAGCGGATTTTGATAAAAATTGGTATTTAAGGGTTTTCAAGGTTAAAAAGGTTATTAAAAAATGTTTATAACGAGGCCAAATGGTTGAATATGGTTATTAAACTTCAACTGAACATTTGTAAAGGTGCAAAAAGAATTTTAAAAATGGTTTTATAACGGCCTTTTACGGCCCTTACTTTTTCTGATCTGTTCTTTATTTTTTAAAGAAGTCAAAAAACGAATTTTTAATCTAAATTTCTATGACTTTGTAAGGACATATAAACAGCGATGATCCCTGAAATATATAGAGAAATAACTGTAGTTTTTAGTACAAAAAGTCAATTTGTCATTACATTAATAATTCTAAGTGAGATTAGTTATTTATTAAGTTAAATTTACTTTGTAAAAATAAAGTCATTTTACGGTAGGTGAGAATTTCAATTTTCTATATAATTCAGTATGTTTATCGATGTAGTAACTATAAAGTGTACCTAACTGCAGCATTAGAAATATATTATAAGTATTTAAAAGTAATTTGGAGATCCAAAATTTATTAACTTTTGTCCAGCTAGATTCGTGATTCGGACCACTGTGCGATGCCGCCCAGGCTGACCAGGCTAAGAAGGTACAATGTTGCAACATTGACATTTACATTTGCTGCACAAATTAAGTGAATTGGTGTGTGTGTATTTTCGTTTTTATGCTGCTCCTTTTCCGGGACAGCAAAAATGATAATGCAAAAAAAAAAAAAAAAAAAAAAAAGGGAGTGCTATAAGACTCGAACTTCTGTCTGATTGCATATTGTATTCCCATTGAAAATAATTAAAATTCGATATGATGCTCAAAAAAAAGCGGTGTGTGTAAGACGAGCTTAACAAGGAAAACAAGAGAAAAACCATCTTATTCGATAATCAAAAGTATTATTTACAGAATGCAGTATGAATATTTTATTTTATATTTTCAAGTTTTAATTACAAAAAGTAGTATGTACTCAATTGAAAGTTATTGCAATCATTGCCAACATAATCAACTATATTTATCAGTTTTATTACTTAAAAAAAATTCCAAGAGCTAGAGTCACTTGAAAACTTGAGTTTACCTACTCAAATATGCCAAATTAACTTGACCGAAAAATAAAAAAGTTTTTCTTTGCACACATACATCCCCGCATATCAGTCAGTCTGGGCTCAGGCGGCTCAAAACTTAGATAGGTAAACATAGACAAACTTTCGATGTTTGCTTAAAATATAAATGAAAATAAAAATATTTTTGCAGTTGAGAAATCTCAACTACGAAATACTCTGAACACAGTCTCATGAAATTAAAACTAAATAAAATTCAGTAAACCGAGTTAATCAATTTGGCAAAAGAATCATTCATTTGCTTGAATAATGCCACTAATGAAAGCATTCAACAGAGACGTTAAGGAAAACAGAACTAGAGGCATTAGTTTAAAAATTTGTTGATTTAAAAAACTTTCAAACCATTCCCCTTGGTAGAACCGAAGCTCAAATACCCGGCACATCTTGACTTACTTTATTTATGATCATCAGTGGCTTAGGTAAAATTTGGAGAAGGGATGGCTTGGAGTCAAAAGACCGATACAACCAAAGTTTAGACACAATAATGCAGTAAAATTTGAACCGAAAAACAGAATAATAAATATTTTCTTGAAAAAAATTAGAAAATGGGTGATGACTTTGTTTGGGGCTATATTGTATAGTGGGATGATCCTTATAATATCAGTAGATTTAAGTTAGGATGATATTCGATAATAACAACTTTCACACAAAAATTACAAAATGGCCGGAAAGTTCATATGGGGCCTGTACCCAAAAAATGGGCGTGGCCCCTTAATTTTGACAATAGATGACATCTGAAATGTTTTTACCCAACTAGAAGTAAAAACATTCATAAATAATAACAATTTTCATACAAACATTAGAAAATCGCGGAAAGTTCGTATGGGACCCATACCTAAAAATTGGCGTGGCAATTTAGTGAGGCAATTTTTAGTGAAAAAATTCATGAATAAAAGCTATTTTCATACAAAAAATCGAAAAATGGTATTTTTGTATGGGGGCTTGGTATTTCATTTTCATACTTGATTGAGTCGTTAGAGAGAAAAGCTTAAGTTCTGAATTTTAGCCCAATGTCTTTTAAACTGACCGAATAAACTGCGATGAAACAAACAGACGGACGGATAGAAGGTCATTGCTAGATCGATTCGTCTAGTCGAATTAGTCTATTCGTCTATACATTATAGGGTCTACGATGCCTCCTTTAATGCGTTTCAAACTTTCAGACAAACTGAATATACCCTTCACACAATGTGTGGCGGGTATAACAAGAAAAAAACTTTAACTTCGGTGCAACCGAAGCTTAAATATCCGTGACACATACATATGTATAAATAGTTTATATGTTATCATCAGTGGCTTAGTCAAAACTTCGAGATGGGATGGGAGGAGATCAATGGTCTGATACAACCCAAGTTTAGACACATTATTGGTATCAAATTTTCAGCTACAAATATTTAGAAAAAAATCGAACACTCGGTAAGTTTGTGTTGGAGCTAAAACCTAAAAACGAGCGTTGCACCTTTCTTTTGATTTTGGATGATATTAGAAGTATTTTTACCAAATTCGGATCGAATAAATTCATAAATTTCTTACCATTTTTATACATTAATTCGAAAACGGGCAGTAAGTTCTTTTTGGGCTATATCTAAATTTGGGCGTGGCACTTTGGTTTTGATATACATACAAAGTAGTCGTTGCCGAGAAAAACTTTAGTTAAATATCTTTAAAATTCGCTGAATGAGTCGCATAGCGGTAAACAGACGCGTAGACAGACAGACAAACGAAAGGACATGGCTAGACAAATGTGTTTATTTTTTGGTTGGTAAACAAAATACGGTTACTGTTTGTTTTGAAACTGGTATAAGTCAGTCTGTTCACATTAATATAGCTTTTATTTGGTTAAAAATTGTTCAGTCATCTGATAATAATGTTGAAACAGTTGATTCTTTTTTGGTTTGATAGAAACTAAAATTAAAAATTCGAATTATTTATACATATGTATATACCTGAGCATTATTATAATTTAATTTAATTATATAAAAAAGAAAAACCCATTTTTGGTAGTACAAATGGCTCAGAAAGATTTCATTTCGACAAAACAACTAAAAGAATTAACGAATAATAGAAAGAAAAACACCAATGAAGAAGATGTGTCAGCTAAAAATACAATGGATCAGATTTCGAAAAAAATGTTCCGTATAAGATGTTTTATAAAACTTCCTTGGATGACAATTCCGAATTAAAAGTATTAGACCTCTCACCTAAAAGAGGAACCCTAGAATATACGAAAATATTGATTTGCTTCCATTATACACAACCATTAGACCAATAACAGAAGAAAAACGTAAAGATATGATAAATTTACTACCCTTTATCCCAGCAATTTTTCACAAATACTTTATTTCCCTAAATACTAATAAATAATTGAGTTAGTTACAATGGAATGAGTTTGAATAAAATGTAAATTACTAATAAAAATGTTTCCTAGATGGATGAATATTTTTTAATCCTTTAATATGCAAAACTCTAAATATCTCAAAACAAGAAAAATATGACTTATGCCACTTTCAAAATCAAGGGCTCATATATTCTTTATGGGATCTACAATGTATATCTCTACCAAAAAAAACATAGAAATAGGTCCATGAGAACCCGCATTAACTACATTTTTTGAGGTAACTGATGTTAAATTTAAAGTTGTACCGATTGAGCTAGCTTAGTTTTAAAAAATAAAGATGACCCAAAATGTATAAAATGGTTTTTACACTCAGACGGATATGGTTGATTAAGTTAACAATGTGAAAGAATATAATTTTTTTTTTGATTATTTGATAGGGTGAATCTTTAATAGACACCACTGTGCAGGAGATAGTGTGAGATTCTTACTCATTAAACTTCCCTTCGCATCAAAAAATGTCAATCAGCTAACCCAACAGCTACCAGCCCACCGGTCGCTTAGGTGAAGTCGCTCCACCCAACGCCAATTGGTTGACATGACCTTTGAGACGATCATTGTTCCTGCAGATATGTCGCTAAATCTGCGCCATAAAAGTCGTTATTCGAAGATTTTGGTGAAGCGTTCCATTGCGCACATATCATGCTGCATCAGCAATACGTCATAGGATTTTGATTTGAAGTACTTGATCTCTTTTAATGCTGAATGGTGCCCCAGGCCCCAGATTGGCAAACAGTATATCCAGGTAGGTACAATTATTGTTCGATAAACAGTTAGTTTATTATTCAAACTCAGTTTACTCGACAATTTCAACAGCCAGTTAAGCTTACGCAACAGCGATACAGGATGCCAGAAAGTTGCCGGTCCAGAGACATCAGAGGTACAATGCTGTGACTTGTTGCTGTTAACTGCTATATTCCATCTGTTAAAATCATTTAGGAACTCCAGTAATAGATCTGCAGCATATCTTTTGCTATACAGAGTGTAAAAAACTGGGAAAACAAATTTCGAATAAAGCGACACTAAAATTATATGAAAAACTTAGTCAGACTTCCAGGTCAGCCAAAAAACATTTTTTTTTTTAAAGATACCGACCAACTTTTTTTCCACTGCCATTTTCGGGAGGTGCGCATCTTCCTATTTTGAAAAATTGTCACTTTGCTTTTTGAAAATTTGCCCCTTATTCTACATCAAACCATTTTCTGTGGGCCCAAGGTCTCTCGTCCTCCTCATGAAAAATTATTGTATCAAAATTTGTTTTTTTTTTAAAAAAAATTGTGCTATGCAGAAAGCAAAAAATTAAATAGACGATAAAATTTAACAAAAAGTCAGAGCATGGCATTAGAATGAATTCGTTTGTTTGCTGACAAGCTGATTAGATGTCGGCCTATGTTCGCTTTAAGTTCTCATGGACGGCTTAAGATGTCGTCGCTCTGTATAAGTTTGCAGAGAATATATATTTTTTTCTCTTATATTACTCCCTAAGAGACCAGAACGGTAAGACTGTTGTGTTGCATTTTATGTGCAAATCTGAAGGCAAGATTGAATGGGGGTGTAATATGGATTTTAATGCTCATATATGGATTTGGCCTACTTTGGCAGAAATTGTTTGAGTATTTATTTTCTTTTTTTTTTAATAATTTTTATGAGCTATTAACACTTTGACAGGACTCTAACTCTTGAGAGCTTCGGACAAGGTTTTCTGTGTGTGTGTGTGCAAAAACAATATTTAAAGCTGTTGACAGATAAAGAGTTTCTTTGAAGTAATATAGTTTTTATTTAAATTTAATATAGATTTTTCGGTTTCTTCTATAATATTTTTGAATACTTAAACAAAAAAAAGAAATTATTTATTATAATTGTTAAACATCAATTTAAATTAATTTCACGTATTGTCCGCAACGACTAATTGATGCGTAAATATTTTAATGCATTCAAGCCGATAAAAACGTGGGTACTAAAAAAAAAAAAAAAAAGAAGTTAATTTATTGAAAAAATTTTGCCATAAACTATTGTATAACTATTTATGTATGTGTATGTGTAGGTAAGCAATATTACTTAACAGTCATTAAATAATAATGCATATTACATTTTCATGAGCTCATTGTTCAATTGTAAATTAAATGAAAAATGAATAAAATCAAACATTCGTTATAAAAATCCACAACATAAATTGAATGTCACGGCGAAAAATCAAAATTATACATACAATAATTATATTTAAATTATAACAAATACTATAAATATATAATTAAAATCATTTCATTTCATATACAAGGTGCGTTTCCGAAGTTTAGAACACGTATGTAAAAAAGAATCAAGAAAGATAGCTGAACATCAAATATGCTCGACTCCAAGAAATTTTGTACCCAATTTTTATAAACCTAACTTTTATTGTATTAAATTCTTGCCTTTATAGCGGGCTGAGACTTTCCTTTTCACTATGCACTATTTATTTCTCTTCTTTTGTTACAAAAAATTGTACTGTTTAATTTAATTCACTTCTGCTCAATTCATTACATGTGTTTTCTTAATCGTAGTCAATATCGTTCTGCTGCAGTTGTCTTCAAAAAGTGCATTGTCAACTTTTCTATCTCTTCTTCTTATTAGTTTTTTTTCTAACAATCACCTGTGCATGATCATTCCTTCATTTCATACCGCAACCAGCAGTCACTGCGTTCATGCAGGGTGATGCAGTGGGGCGAAACTCATGTTCATAACAGTATGTTGCGATATTTCATATGGACAATTTTAGACATAATCCATACTAATACAACAAATTTTTTTTCGAATACTTTATAGAGTCTTTAGATACATTTCAAAACTTAAACTTTTCGCTTCGGGTACAGGGTATAAAAGAGTTTAAATGTGCACTTTTTACTAAAACACAAATGTGTTGGGAATCTCTGGTAATTGCTCTGCCAGAACAAGGAAAAACTTCAAACAACCATCGTACATAGCCTACGTATGAAAATAATCAGAAAATAATTGCGGTATATTTGTATGGGCTCTAAAACTAAAATTTTTTTTCGTACCTACTCATACTGGGTTTTTTTATACTATCATATGCATAATTTACACTAAACGTAGAGTTCCTAGATTAAGAAACAAAGACATTTTCAGTCAAAAAATGAAATTTTTGGGGCTAGTTTGTATGAGGGAGTTCCCCTTAAAGTGGATCTAGAGAAAACCCGTTTGTTTGACCACTTGACGGCTCAGGTGTTTTAAATATGGTGCCTCTATCTCCGATTGTCTCCGAACAACTGTAGCTTTTTGATATTTGATATTAAAAGTATTGCATAGCTATAAATTGCATATCATATAAATTGAATTTTTAAATCAAGTTTTATTCAAAACATGGAAAAGGAAATTTAGTGTAGGATGGAATAAACAAATTGTGAATTGTTGAACTGTCGACATGAGTATACATAGATGGAAGCAGGACATCAGAATGCATCGGACTGGGAGATAGTTTTGAAAAACCCGTTATGGGCGGATGGAACAGGACTTCCGAAAATAATGTGTGTTTAAAAAATGATTATTTAAAAAAATTACGTTACTCTTTTCATTTTCTACACAACGATGAACTTTAATAATTTCTTACTTTAAAGTCTGCTATAGAGTCTGTTTTTTTATACCTGTCACACATTGTTTGAAACAGGTACATTCAGTTTGTCAGAAAGTTGGTAAAACGCTAAAGGAGACGCCTTAGACCATATAAAGTATATATATTCATGATCAGCTCGACGAGACGAATTGATCTACTGTGTCCGTCTGTCTGTCCGTTGCCTCCGTCTTGAAAACTTTTTATTTGAGAGATGACGTTTGGATGCCATTACCAACCACTGCTGCTAACCTGAAAAACTTAACTCTTGAAAAATTACCCTATGTAGCTTTGATCCAACCTAAGTAAACGTTTTTTCTTGTTTTATTTTACCCATTACACATAGTGTAAACGGGTATATTCAGATTGTCCAAAAGTTTGTAACGCGTTGAAGGAGGCATCGGAGTCCCCAAAAAAGTATATATATTCTTGATCAGCTCGATGAGACGAATCGACCTAGCCATGTCCATCTGTCTGTCCGTCTGTCTGTCTGTTTGTTGCTATGCGATTCATTCGCTTAGTTTCAAAGATATTGAACTTAAATTTTAAACTTAAGTTTTTCTCGGCAACGACTAGTTTAAGTTCGAAAATGAGTGTGCCATGCCCATTTTTAGGTGTAGCCCCCATACAAACTTATCGATTTTATGTTTAAAAATAGTAATTATTTATGAATTTTCGAATTTTTATATGAAAACATTTATTTTTTCTGAATGAATTCAATTAAAATTTGGTAAAATCAATTCTAATGTCAACTCCATCGATATGGTAAAGATCGAGCTAATATTACAAAAAGCCTCCATACAAATTTGATCAAATTCTTCGTGAAATTTAATCTAAGCGCCTAGTGAACATATAAACTTTTAAAAGTTTTGTGTAACGGGTATTTCAGCTTCGGTTCCACCGAAGTTAACGTTTTACCTTGATTTTTTTTTAATCTATTTAAAAACATCTTAAAAAGGCTTCAATTGGAATCCCTATGCTGTTTTCAGGGATTTAATACAAATTACTCGTTCCGATTATTACTAGTTCTTGGCGATCCCATGTCTTGACTCTTGTCAAATTTCTATTAAGTGGAAAATTGGAAACCAAGGAATCATAGACATTACAAAAATATTTGGAAGTTTTCTTTTTCATGGCTTAAATCCAGCGGACCTAATATAAATCAATTGTGATCAGCTGTGATGTATTCATATGATGAATGATTCGTCTATCTGAATGACTCAGATTAAAATATTGATCTTATTAATTAAAGAATGGTAACAGAACTCAACAAATAACACAGGCCTGCAAATGGACTTTTTTTTTGATCTGAGACTGGTCTTCGATGTATTTACAATTACTATATCGAAAAAAAAAAAAAATTAACAATACTGAATAAAATGGAGTTAACCTTTTATGGTCCAGTGTTTTTCGATTGAATTGTTAAAACAGGCCAGAAAAAATATACAGTTGAACATCGATTATCCGAGTCCACTATCAACCGGTAACATTTATTACACGGACTGCAAAGCGGTTGATTTTAAACCTCTAAATAGCGTTATTTGCAAGATGGCCTGAAAAGTAACATTCTTGGGAAAGAAAAAAATTATTTATCCAACTTTTCGTTTGTTTCCTTCGCCTTTCTGCATCTTTAAAAATAATGTTTTATGAGAAATGGAAAATCGCTTTGTCCATACTCGGTTTCGGCTAGAGAGATTTAAGGGTACTTCAATTATAGGTAGTTTGTCTTAAACAAAGGCATTTAACGAACTTCACCTGAAACTTACCCTGAATTGTGGTTGAAATGAAATGAAACCTCCCATCCGAGCTCCCGTAGCTTCTGACGAGTCAGTGTGTGGCCTGGCGTTGTCCTGGTGTAACACTACGCCCTTACTGTTGGCCAATTCTGAACGCTTCTGGTCGATCGCCTGCTTTAAGCGGTCCAGTTGTTCGCAGTAGATGGTAGAATTAAGCGTCCGGCCAAATGGGAGCAGCTCATAGTGGATGATTACCTTCCAATCCCACCAAACGCACAGCAAAACCTTCCTAGCCGTCCATCCCGGCTTGGCGACTGTTTGGGACGATTTGATATTGTCGTATGTGATCCATTTTTCGTCGCCAGTCACCAGCCGCTTCAAAAATGGGTTCGAGTTCGTTCCGTTTCAGCAGCATATCGCAGGCGTTGATTCAGTCCAGAAGGTTTTTTTTGAGTCAAATCATGCGGCACACAAACATCAAGTTTTTTTTTTGTATCCAGCCTTCTGCAGATGGTTTAAAATGGTTTGGTGACTAACTCCCATCTCCTGGGCGATGTCATGATATGTCACATGCCGGTCTTTCCATGATTTGAACGGTATTCGTCTTCACAGGTCTTCTGCCGACTGGCTTATCCATGCTGTCGTTTTCACCGTCTCTAAATCGTCGAAACCGTTCCTCCGCGGTTCGAAATGATAGAGTACCATCCCCTATTTTATTATTATTTTTCTAGCGGACTTGCCTTTAACGAAGGAAAACTTCAAAATAGCGCGATTTTCGGCGTTAGTGAACTCCATGTTTACACGTCGTTTTGTAGGTTATGTCAAGACCGTTCAAATGATGTATAGTATTGCCCGATACGAGATCTGTAGCGCTATATACATAGCCGCGAAATTCAAAAGGCGGAATGGAGATATTTGACAACGTTATATTAAAAAAAAAATAAATATTTTTCCCCTGTGGAATCAATAAATTGTCAAGAGTTTTTGAGCTTATCGAAACATTTGAAGTGTACCCGGTAGCTAAATTAACTATCAACTAAAATTAATATTTATATGTATGTACATAATTGCATACATATTTATACATACTCGTACATACATTTATACATATTTATAATATTATTGCATTTCCGGTTGCTGTGGATAAATTTTAGAGTTGAACATAACCAATTTTTATATCTTTTTATCATTTTCATTATACTTGTACATGCATCAAAATAATACTTTTTCCATTCGTTTAACTGTAAAGTAAATGTATGACCGTATTAACGTATTAATTGTTTTACCGGATATTTCAGATATTTTAGATTTGTGGTATTCAATTTCCTGTTTCACTTTTGACTGGTTTACCTACTTTTTTTCCTTGATTTTATGTGCGATAAGTATCTACAATAAAAAATTATAATAAAATATGAAATGAAATCGCATTTTGTTTTAAAATATATTTGCTATTTTTTGTTGCATAAATAAATATTTTAAGCAGATAATTTTAGCATTTGAAAGTGGTCAAACGTTTTGAAATGAGACTGCAACGTTTGTGCGTTATAAATTTTTCGTTAGATACATTTTAGCTAAAACCACTTAAATTGTATCTATGAATATTTATATAAAGTATTTTCATTTAGTTAAAAAAAAAAAGAACAAAAAAAGGCAAATTTACGTAGTTCAAGTGGCGATTGAACTTTTCTGAACTGAACTGAGCGAAAAAAATATGCTTGTACCCATTTCCGTTTCATTTAATGCCAGCCAGCCAGCCAACTTCAATGCGCCAGCCAACTGCATGCAGGCAACCTGAGTTATATACTTGAAAATTGTATATATGTGTTTGTATGCGAGTAGTATTTATATGGCCGCAACTTCTTTTAAAAATTTCTTGTAACCCATTTGGCAACGTTCAAAATTTTACCACAAGAATTCTTCTTTTTGTTTTTTTTTTTCGCTTGTTCATGTAGCTACAACACAAACAAAGATACGTAAATATATTAAGTACGGATATGTATGTATGTAAGTACGCATTTGCAGCATGAGTTTGTGTAAGCAAATAGTCGGGACTTCCTGTTTTCTTGTTAAACCCTATAAAGATTGAATTGTTATATGGTATTTCAATTAAAAGGAACAGTTTGTAATAAATTTTATTTATGGCCTCTGTCCAATATTTTGAGTGGCTTAGAAAATTATAAAAGACGAATATCATAACAAACGAATATCTATGGAAAATGGGGCTAGAGAAAATGGTTTGCAATGGAACACTTGATGGGTGGTTAGGACAGTCCAAGTTTCAAACATGGTAGCTCTAACTTTTATAGTCTCCGAGATAATCGTTTTCATACGTCAGTCAACATGATTGACAGACGGATTTGAGGTTCCTGACTATGTCGATGTCCTTATATAGCCGCGCCTCTCCGAGTTGGTTCACGTCTTGCGCATAAACTTTTCTTGCCGGACCATCTGTATCCATTCGACACAGGTGACCAGCGCAGGACAGTATTTTGTATTTGGTGTTCCTAACTATGTCGATGTCCTTCTATATCTCGTACAGCTCATCGATTGTGCAAATACGAATGTCATTTCCCACTCTAATTGTACCAAAAATTCTCCAATCATCTTCCTCTCAAGCATGCCCAACGCCGACTTATCCGATTCTGACATTAGCCATGCTTCTGAGCCATACATCAGGACCGGCATAATCAGCGTCTTGTATAATTTTATTTATATTTCTCTGGACAGAACACTACTTCCAGCGGAATGTCTTCCACAGAGGACAGTGGCCTGTCATTGCTTCTACAAGTTCTTACTTACCTTAGGTCTATTTTGAGGATGAAGCTTAGTAGTGCGCCTAGTGTCATGATGCATACATGACTGTTAATATAGGTTTTTACTTCCTATCTCTACTTTAGTAAACATTTGAAGTATAGCCATGGATATTCCTACCGAGTTCCCATCTGAATACAATAAGTTCAAGGAAGTGCAATAAAACCAACAGACGCCTTGAACACTGCCTTAAGATTAAAGGCCTGCAAAATGAAAATTTCGGCAATTAAGGTTCTATATCTAAATTCACCCAGCCTTACACAATACATATTACAGTATACCTGCTTATAGCTCTGTTGAGAAATGCAAGGTTACTATTCCAATAAGACCACAATGGGCAGTGCTGCAGATCACTCAACGACACTATTGAGAATATCTTTCGGAGTACAATAATACCACTGGCCTTCAAATTTTATTTTTATACCCGCCACACATAGTGTGAAGGGTAGACTAAGTTTGTCTGAAAGTTTGTAACGCATTAAAGGAGCCATCATAGACCCTATAAATTATATATATTCTTGATCAGCTCGAAGTGACGAATCAATCATTTATTCAGACATTTTTTAAGATATTCAGCTGAAATTCAAAACTTAAGCTTTTCTCTTTAACGACTAAATCAAGTGGAAGTGCCACGCCCATTTTTAGGTAAAGCCCCCATACAAAATTACCGTTTTTTCGATATTTTTGTATTAAAATAGCTATTATTCATGAATGTATTCACCTCAAATTGGGTAGAAATACTTTATATGTCTTCCAATGTCAAAACTAAGGTGCCACCCCATTTTTAGGTATAGACGCCTTTTGAGCGTTCCGGCCATTTTGTAATTTTTGTGTGAAAATAGTAATTATTTATTAATGTATTCACTTCTAATTGGGTAAAAACACATCAAATATCATCTACTGATATTGTTAGGATCAGCCCAGTGTACTATATAGCCCCCAAACAAAGTCACCACCCATTTTGTAATTTTTTGCCAAGAAAATGTTTACTATTCGGTCCTTTGGTTAAGTCAATGATGATCATAAATAAACTAAACCAAGATGCGGCGGGTATTTGAGCTTCGGTTCTACCGAAGTAAACGTTTTCCTTTGTTTTATTTTTGACAAGCAGGTACCCGCGGCTTTGCTCGTCTTTTTTTTTGCTTCTCTTTGGTGGCTCAATATAAAAAATGTGGGTCAAATTTTGGAAAATCCTGAACACGACTAACCATCATTTAAATGCGTCTAGTTTCAAGTCTCTACGTCTATTCAATCCAAATGTATGCCTTTTTTTTAAGGCTCTCTCTAGGCCCCGGGTCAAAATTTTCTAAAATCCCGTCTAAGTGCTCACCTGTAATAAAAAAAAAAAATTGGTCAAAAAATCTATATTGGGCCCACATATTGGTCCCAGGTCCAAATTCGGAAATCCCTTGAACACCTTGAAAGCCAAAAATGGTTTTTAACCACCTTCTAAATGAGCTCTGTTTCAAGTCTCTACATCTATTCACTCCAAAGATATGGCTTTTCCGGTTTCAAGGCCCCATTAGGCTCCAGGTCAAAATTTTCTAAAAATCCCGTCTAAGTGCTCACCTGTAATAAAAAAAAAAAATTGGTCAAAAAATCTATCTTGGGCCCATATATTGGTCCCAGGTCCGAATTCCAGGAATCCCTTGAACACCTTGAATGCTAAAAATGTGTTTTTTCGAAAAACAGAAAACTATGGACATTTATAGAGCTGAACCTTGACTTGTTCGCTAACATATTGAAAGCAGAAAGTTTTTTTTTGTAAAATGAGACGATAAGCATCTTTGTCACATGTACTATATCATTACTGTATGGGGATGTTTATGTGGATTTCAGGGGACCAGTTAGTTGACTTTCTCGTCGATTTGAGGTCGTTTCAAAGCAATGGAACGGATTTTTGTTTCTGACTTTGAGGTTCATTGAATTATTGAAAGGCATAAAAGCTTTGAATTTGTTTAATATGTATTTGACTACTTCTTTTGCTGTTATTTTATGTTTTAACTTGTTTTTTTTTTTTTAGTCAAACTTGTTCGAAAGCATTGTGCATGTTAGCCAAGAATTCGTTGAATTTTCGTTTCATTTTCGTTTTGGATTAGTTTATTTTTTTTTTTTTTTAGATATTTTTCGAATTTGAAATTTCTTGTTTTCGCCTTTCACATACTTCGCCATTACGTTTCCTATTTTTTGCATTTGTATTTTTCTATTTTTGGTTGTTATAGACGCCAACAAACCTAAACTCTGTCGACTTAGCGTGGCATCATGCTGACCGAAATAGTTGGCGTTTGATTTTCGTTTGCCGACATTCACGACGACAAGATAAACAGCATTCGGGGTTAAAGGTTTTGCGGGGCTAACATGAGTACTACCTACTACCTACTGCATGCATAGTTGTAATATTGTCCAAAAACTTCTTTTGTATGTGAGTGTGTGTGTCTGTAAAATATTTGAGATAACTTTTCGCGATGCTGTTTTTGTAAAAAGTTGTTGTTGTAAGTTGTTGTTTTTTTTTATTTTATTCTACATGTTCATTGACCTGATTTTTACCGTTAGCTTAAATGTTTCTCTCTTTATTGTTTGTGGTTTGATGAGTGTTGAAATATGTTTAGACCAAATTCTGTGTGTGTGTATGTTCTTGTGTAAGTTAAATGTTATCAGAAGTTATATGAAGTGAAATTGCAATATGTATTTTATTTTATGAAGTTATGCCGAAAATTGTTTTTGAGGTAAATATGTTTTTCAGGAGTTAAATTGGGCAATAAGTTGAATTAGATTTAAATGGTTTGATTTTTTTTTTCTGTTATGAAAAGTTAACGATAGAAAATATAATAATCGAGCAAAACGTTTAGTGGATAAAATATATTTAAAAAAATTCAAGTTTTACAGCGGGTATTTTTGAATTTGAGTTTATATCCGTTAAGTGAACGGCTATTCGGAACACAGTTGTTTGCTTTAATGATGGTGCAGCTGAACATCTTTGGTAGGCATACGGTCAGTAGTTCTTTCTTTTTTCCCTTTCGAGCTTAGGAAACTGTACAGAAATTTAAAACAGTACACCATGTGTGTGTGAGAAAAAAGAAAAAAAATTTAAATTACATTAATGCATAGGGTAAACAGTTATACAGAAGGTCAGACGGACGACGGACAGACGGAAATAACTGTAGATCATTTAACCTAACATGCCTCCTTCTACATTTTTGTCTTAACCTAATATATTCTCTTACACATCGGGTACAGTACGTTCAAAAACCAGTCCACGTGTGTTCAAATTAGCCCCAACGTAAATCTAATATGTATGAACAAAAAAATTGATTTAAACCCTTTTTAAGATAGTCTGGCGACGTAACTATGGTTTACAAAGCTGTAGAGCATTGAAATTCCTGAAGTTATTATATTTTACTGAACTAAATTTTTGTAAAACACAATCATTAACACGTTAAATCATGGCTGTAAGTAGTAGAGGCACAGTCGATCAACCTGGCGGCCTAACGATAAGTGGGCGTACTCTCTTCAATTTTAGATTTTAAGAAGGTATTTGTAGTTAAATTTAATACTGTATGTAGTCTTAAATATTGTTTGTCTTCATGTTTGTTGCGTATTATAATAAATAAATAAATAAATAAAAAGTAAAAAGTAAATTGTCGATCCGATCTTACACACATCTACAACAGCACACACTCAGTTCACACAGTAACCTCACAAATTCTGAAATTGATAATGCTCTGAACATCTTTAACGAAACTATCAATCTAGACAATGATTCTGCAGTTCCTACTTTAAAAAATACGTAAACACTAAATGCTTGATTGACCGATAGCAACAACTAAGACGTATGCTCTTTCGCTCAGGAGATACATCCTTGAATCCGTACATCAAATTATTAGACGTCCTTATCAAGGAACAAGTCAAATTGGAACATGATGTTGACTGTTGCATGTAGGTATTTATTGCCTTTACAGCTTGTGGTAAGCCTGGGCAGAACGAAGGGTATTAACCCAGGTCTTATAAGCCAGAGCCACTTGATACCAATTCTAGACCCCGACCTTCCAGACGTCCTCCAGAACCTGATCCTTCCAACACAGTGGCGGTCTTCCCCGCTGACGTGCCCCTCTGATTTCGTCCACGTTTTTATCGTATACCGTTCTCGCTGAAGCTTCTTCATCCATTCGAAGCACGTATCCAGACCAGTGCAATCGTTTATACCTGATGCGCCTGACTATATGGTGCAGCTCGTGATTCATGCGAATACGGTAATCGTTGTGCACTCTGACAGGACTAAAGATTTTACGAAGAATTTTTCTCTCAAATGTTCCCAACGCTGATTTGTCAGCCTCTGACATGACCCATGTTTCTGCGCCATACATCAGGACTGGGATAATCAGCGTTTTGTAGAGTTTGATTTTCGTTTTTATGGGATTAAACTCTACTCCCTATTTGCTTACCGAGACCAAAGTAGCATCGGTTAGCCAAAGTAATTCTTCGTCTAATTTCTAAGCTGGTGTTATTGGTCTTGATTTTTTGAGAGCCCAAGTAGACGAAGTTTTCTACAAAGTCGAAGGTGAAATTCCCCATAGTCACAGAATCCTTAGGTCGTGTTATTGATTTGCAAGAGGATACCAAGTACTTCGTCTTACTTTCGATCACCGCCAGTCACATCTTGCGGGAATTCTCTTGAATATCGTTGAAAGCCCAGCTCACTGTAAGTGGATTTTTGTCGATTATGTCGATATCATCGGCATATAGTACGCGAGCAGCATAGTTTCTTATAAGAAAATGTTGAGCGTCAAATCGACGTATGGGCATTGGAGTAGTATATATTAAAACAATAGATTGAAGAAGTCGCACGACAACAGGCGAATACGGTGGTTGCGGAAAGATATTGGTTTTGTACCAATTGAGACTTGACACGTTTGAGGCCCAAAACATCTTTCAAAATGGTATTAATTGATCCTTTCGATACGCCACTTTCATCAGCCATGGATCTTATAGTTAATCGATGGTGTGCAAGCACTTATTCTTTTTACTTTTGGATGTGAGCCTCGTCCGTTGAGGTCGATGGTCGACCAGGGCGCTCTTCGTCTTCAACACGTTCTCTACCTTCTTTGAACAATTTATATCAATCATTTATTGTCGATTTCGGAAGAGCTGGGTCCCCGTAAGCCTTCTTCAACATTTTTACTCCATTTATTCCATTCAGAAAACAAAATTTGATGACATTTCTCAGCTCAATTAAATCAGACATTGTAAAAATCGAAAAATGAACTCTTGGTCGTTTGGTAAGCACAAGCGTAAATATATTACTGATAATGACATTGACATGAAATTTGGCCCAGATGTTATTAGCAATCCTGCCAACTCAAGAAAAAAGAACTAAGCCGATATGTTAAGCCCGCGAAGTTTAAATTGAAAATTCTCCTTAATTTCTGCCCACAGTCGGAAACCGGTTATAACGATTTTCTAGAGACCAGAGAAATCCGATATTCATATTGATTAACTTAAAAAAACTGGAGAAAAACACACCAATTGGCATCTAATGCCTTCACAACCGATATGATACGGATCGGGCCACTATAGCCCAATACAAACTTACCTCTCATTTTCTGATATTTTCAAGAAATAGCTTAAAATTTGATATCAATATTGGGTCTAAATTTAGATTGTATCAGACCATTGATTCCCACCCATACCATCACAAAATTTTATCTAAGCCACATCAGTGAGCATCAGATCACATACAAACTCTTCAAAGATTCGTGTGACGGGTATTTTAGCTTCGGTATTATCGAAGTTACAATTTTTCCTCGTTTTTTGTTGTTCTTCATCGTTTTAAAAAAATTTGTTTATCCAAACCTCCATTTCGGGTTTATTTGTGGATTGTATTCAACAATTTATTATTATTGGTTTCGCCGAAATAATTTTATGCTTGATATTTCGTTGATGAAAATTCTATTTTTTTTTGGGGTTTTGCAGACTGAAAAATCATTGTTGTTGAAACTCACCTAAAGGAAAAATAAATTTGCACACTTCTTATGAGATCGAGAATATTAAAGAGAATGCATGAGTTTGTTTTTCTGGTGCTTCGTATTGATTTGTGTTTTAGTATTAGCGGGCTTTTAAAAAACTACGCTACTCCACTGCATGTTCATAGTATCAATATTTACTACATACTATATTCAAGAAAATCTGTAAATAAAGTTTGAACAAAATCTTACCTTTTTATTTAAATCTTATAACACATAACACATAAAATGCTCAATTTGTGTTAAAGCAACCATAATCTAGCGACAGCAAAAAGATTTTCTGCCATTGCAATCTCATATGTACAAACATAGATACTATACACATACATATGTGTGATTTCAATAGAAAGTATTTTTCTACTTAGATATGACTTTATACTTATTTCTATTTCTATTTCTTTTGCACATTGCACATTTACTGGCATCTGATAACGCCGGCAAGCTGACACAGTCGCTGTCAATTTTTATGCCGCAGTCCAATAACTTCCGTTTTCGATATGAAGACGAAGACTTAAGCCAAACCAAGTCTAAAGCAACGTAACGCCATTTTGAGGCGTGCAAGGAAACTAGTATGTTTATATGTCCGCTGGTCCGTCCGTCTTTTATCTGTTTATCTCGATGTTTGTTTGTTGTAAGTTCTGAACAAGCCAATGAAAAACAAGAAAAAACGGTAACTTCGGTAGAACCGAAGCTTAAATACCCGTCACACGAATCATTGAATAGTTTATGTGTGATTATCATTGGCTTATATACATTTATAAATATATATTTGAAAATAATTCCTTTTTATACATTTGTTCCAAAATAAATGAAAAGTTTGTATGGGGACTATACCTTTAAATGGGCGTGGCACTTTGATTTTTTAACACTCGAATTGCTTAGGACTGAGAAAAAGCTTAAGTTCCGAGTTTCAGGTAAATATCTTTAAAACTAAAAACTAAGCGAATGAAACGCATACATACAGACAGACAGACGGACATGGCTAGATCGACTCGTCTCGTCGAGCTGATCAAGAATATATTTACTTTATAGGGTCTAAGATGTCTCGTTTAATGTGTTACAAACTTTCTGACAAAATGATAATACCCCTCCACACCGTGTGTGACGGGTATAACAAGCAAAACGTCTACTTCGGTAGCACCGAAGCTCAAATACCCGCCAAACGAAGCTAGAATCATTTTCTTGAAAAAAATAAAAATTATGGAAGGTTAGTTTGTATGGGGTCTATAGCATATTCATAGGATAATAGTAGAAGTGATTTTTCCCAGATTGGAGTGAATATATCCATAAATAAGAACTATTTTCATACAAAACCTGAAAAATGAGGGCTAGGTTTGTATGGGTGCCATATCAAAAAATGGGCGTGGCACCTTTCCTTTGATATTTGGATGCCATTAGAAGTGTTTTTACCCAATTTGTAGTAAAAACATTCATAAATAATAACTATTTTCATACAAAAAATCGAAAAAGTGGTAAGTCTGTATGGGGGCTATAGCTAAAAATGGGTGTGGCACCTCGGTTCTGACATACAAACTGCCTAGGAGCACAAAAGGTTTAAGTTTAAAATTTCAAATTAATATCTTTAAAACGTTCCGAGAAAAAGCATTGCAACAGAGGGACAGACAGACGTCCAGACGGACCTGGCTAAATCGAATCGTCTCGACGAGCTGATCAAAAATGTAAATATTTTGTTGGGTCTCCGACGCCTCTCTTAATGCCTGACAAACTTTCCGACAAACTAATAATACCCTTCACACTATGTGTGGCTGGTATAAAAAAAAACAATAAAAAAAGTTAAAAAAATTCGAAAATTAGTTCTGGATTTGTATGTAGGCTATATTCTATAGTGACCCGATCCTTACTAAAAATCTTTCGAAGACATGCGTTGACAGGAGTGAATACAGGAAGGTTTATATGAGAGGCATACCTAAAAATAGGAGTGGCATCTTGGTTCTGACATTGGACGATATAAAAAGTTGTTTTCAATTTTGATTGAATATTTTTATAAATAACAACTATGATATTTTCGATTTGTTTTTGATTACTTCTCAGTGATTTTTTTTTTATTTTTCACGATCTGAACCTTTAATTTGGATTGGAGTTTCATGCAGTGTTTTAAGGCGTATTATAAACGCATTGGAGTGTTTGCTTCGAATCAGTTCTTTTTGATAGAATACAATTTTGAACCAGAAACTGAATCATTTAAGCGACAAAATTATTTAAGCGAATAAAGATTGTAGAATATTGAGGAAAGGTCGCTTGCGCTTTTAAACAAATTTGACTTTTAAGAGCATCAAAAATAATTTTACCTGTTGTAACATCGATGATGTCGCGTAAAAAAGCAGCATTTGAACCATTCAAAACGACCCGTTACTATAAAATAGATGTTGGAACTCGCAGAAGCGTTTTATTACCGGGCCTGGACTAATGGACAGATTAAATCTAAGCTGTACTTGTGGCATGAAATCAGCATGGGAAGTGCATTTACTGAACTCAACTTACGCTTTGAACCGGACACTGAACAACGAACAAAAAAAAAATGATTTTAGGGAGTGGGACTCATCAGTATTGGCGGACTAGAGGCTAACAACATTGTTAAAACCCAACTGAATCCTAAACAAGGAAAAACGTTAACTTCGGTGGAACCGAAGCTTAAATATCCGCCACACGAATCTTTGAGTAGTTTATGTGATCATCAGTGGCTTGTATACAATTTTAATGTTTATTCGAAAATAATGCAGTATGTAAATGCGGATACTTTCCATCACAGTGAAAGAAGTCAATCATTGCAAATGATCCTAAAATTCGGCAAAGATAAAACCCAAGCATCACCACACAGGCATATAAGTCTCTTACCTCTTAAAGCGTTTGAGAAAATACTGCTTTTGAAACTTAAACGTCACATGTCATCTTAGTCACCAATTTGGGCTTCGCGAAAAGCATAGTATCATGAGTAAGTACCTCGCATCACAAACAGAAATTAGGACTGAATTTAAACGACTCGAATACTGTTCCGCTATATTTCTGAATGTCGCACAGGCATTTGACCGAGTACGGCTTGAGGGGCTCAAATACAAAATTTATTTACTAATCCCGGGAAATATAATCGAGGTTCTTGACTCAGTACGAGCAAATACACATATTTCCCAACAATTCTAAATTAAAGCCAAGTAAATCATTTTTGGCCCAACTCAATGGCTCAAGGCCTCACCATCTCTACATTTGCTGACGATACTGCTATACTAATGTAAGAAGCTCCAAATGTCCAGTACAAGGGAGTAGAAAACTCTATTTCGATTTGGCACATCTCGAAGAGTGGCTGTCTAACTGGCGCTTTAAGGTAAAAGAGCCAATATATAGAAGCCAAAAATGTCCAAACAAAGTTGAAACTCTTTACACTGGCTCATTAACTCTTGTTCACTTCTAAGTTTAGAATACAAGTTGTGGCTCTATAAAACTGTCATAAAGCCAATCTGGACATATGGCTCACAACTACGGGGAAAAGCAAGTGCAGATAAATAGATAGTTAGAGGTGGCTGAGGGGAAACTACTCGGTATCCCCATACAATTAGCATATAATTGCCGATTTATTACCACTAAAAATCTCGGTGGGAAACCTCTTGAACGTGGAAGGCTATGTGGTATCAGAGCCAACCAGTACAGTTGAGGAAGGATCTATGTTTGAAGGGACATAACAGAGCTAGATCGCTCAGCGATTCTAACTGCCAATGTCCAAAGTGTCTTATTCTACTCGATCTAAGCGCAGGACACACACAGAAAAAAGTGTTCTAACGTTTCCGGGGTGTCCTCTTCCTTACAACTTCTGCAGGTACTGTTAAAAGGATACCATAGTCCAGCCGCGTATTACCCGATGGGCCAGTGCCCAGTGATGGCGGCTGTCAGTCTCGCAAGGTCTTTACGGTGGTTTAACAGTAGTGTTCTGGTACGTTTTGGGTCAATCGAAGGCCAAATAAGAATAGCTTTACTGCAGCTGTTCATATTTTGCCATTTATAGTTGCCTAAAGGAATTCCTAATGTAAGCGACCCTAGCAGCGCGTCTGGCTGAGATTCACTCGATGAACCCCGTCTAGCCAGCGAGTTATCATAGTCGAGTGAATTAGGTACTGCCGCTCCTGCAGTATGTAGATATATGTATTTAAAAAAAGATGAATGTACTGCCGCTCCTGCAGTATGTAGATATATTTATTTAAAATTGTTGTATGTACTGCCGCTCCTGCAGTATGTAGATATAATTATTCCTTAATGCTGCTTGTACTGCCGCTCAGAATAAGTACTCCGGAATTTTATTTTATAGTAACACAATATCCTTTATTCAAATAAATACTCAAAATTATATTTATAGCAACACAATATTCTTTATTCAACTTCTACTCTTCATTATCAAAACTGAACTGACTTAAAAAGTACAAAAGACCAACAAACAAGTCTTCTAAAAAGAATTTATAGCATAAACAATTATTAATACATAAAACTAAATGTAAACAAATAATGTATATAAACGGCTAAGTGCCACAATAAAAAATTATGCTGTGCTAAGCTTAAAGTTTATTGACTACATACTACGTATATACTATTGTCATTCTTATTGTTTATGTTGACGCTGCATGTACGTTGCGGAAGACTGTGTGAGGTCAAGTTTCCGTTCTATATAATCGAAGCGACGTTGTCAGTGGTGTATGTGCGAG
Organism: Leucophenga varia; assembly: GCA_018903435.1. NCBI lineage: Eukaryota > Metazoa > Arthropoda > Insecta > Diptera > Drosophilidae > Leucophenga > Leucophenga varia. Next base: position 41,101 of record JAEIFJ010001214.1, on the reverse strand, counting down.
GGGGTTTGATTGGTGCCGTATTGCATGTCAATACGGTAACTCCTCCCCCCCAGAGTGAAGAGCCGGCCAAAATGAAGGTGTCGTTGTAGCGGTTGGTTGCATTGGTATATTGGGAATGAATACGGTTGTTTTCTTGCGGCACTTGATTGTTATGGTTATGATTACTAGTGTTAAAATTATAACGAAGGCATAGAGTCCAATGCCATGCTGGAAAAGTGTTAGTTTGAAGTTTTCGAACTCCAATGCATTTGCATATTGGCATTATATAGTTTATGCAAATTGATTGTGTTGAAGGTTTTGTTTATTTGAAGATAGGGTACCTCTGGTAGCGTAATAGTGTAATGTTTTTCCATAACTACACTTGTGTCGTCGAATGGTAAACCTCGTAGGAAAACTGTGCAATTTTCGTAGTAGATTACCACTGACCCGTTTATCGTTGATTGGTTGCCGCAACTTGATGTTATATCCAGATTTTTTGCATTAAAAACAAAAATCGATCGTTTTCTGGTTCAAATATCTCTTCCTTGTTACCAACGTCTTCCACCTCACAGGTAGTCGATATATTTTTAAAGATGTGGTCCAAGCAGAATGAGTTGACTTTATTAATAGAGTTGCAGTAGTAAATGTTGTTGATTTCCAAGCATGGTTCGTTAAAGTGACTTATACTATTATCATTATAGGTAACAAATTTCGGTACAATTATGCGTCTAGTGCTATTGATTGGGGTAGGAATAATATGGTATAACCGGAGTATTTCGGGCTTTAGTATTGGAACCTTGAAATTAAAAATGATCTTTGTTTTTGATTGAAAGGCCTGGAAGGTAAGAAATTCGTAAATTTGTTCTGTAGAAGAAAAACTAATATTCTGAGCAGTAAGGAGTGATCTAATAATATTCACTTCCTCTTTATGTAAAACAAATTTCGGAATTAACCTAAAGTTTGGCCCAACAACATGCTTTCCCTATGTTGTCTAATTGTTTGATCATCACATCTATATTATAATTAATTCTATTAACATAAATCATCATCTGAATTTTCAAATTTTCGTCTTTAAGTTCCTTTATCTATTGTGTTTTGTGTTTTGTCCAAAAAGTTGTTTATAGATTCTTGTTCTTTCGAGACGTAGTTCACTACCTTATTTTCAATTGTTTTTAACGATGCAATTTCATTGTAAATATTTTATGCATCATCTGCGTCTAAATTTCCCGTTATGAATTTAATAATACTACCCAGTCCGTTCGCGATTCCTCTTTTTCTCTATGATACGGGGTGAACAAATTAATTTTGTCGTCTAGTTGCTCCAGTTTAAGTTCCAGGGTGGTAGTAGCGTCCAAAAGAGAAGAGTCAATTGTATTACGCAAATTTAGCAGATTCTTACGTATTTGTTGGGAACAATTTCTAAAGTCGTCAAGGTCGGAAACGTGTAGATATTTTTGAAGGAGACGATATTTCTTGCTGGGCCAAGGTTGATTTTAACTAAAGGTTTATCAACACCAATTCTTCCAATTTTAAAAGATTGTTGATAGGTAGTGGAGAAGCTGCAAAGAAAATTTAAGACTCTTCATTAGCCTTCCGTAACTTTGAACGTATTTTAGTTTTGTGAATTTTTTGTTTACGTTCTGATTTAAAGGTTACGACACCATCTTCCTCTACTTTTTGTTTGGAAAAACGAGGTGTTATTTTATTCCTTCTGTTCTCCTTCCGGAAAACTGTGTCGCCCTTATTCAATGGTTTTGGTTGTTCTTTCAAAGTGTTCAGTTTTTCAATTCTCTGTGAAACAGCTTGGGACATAGCCTCCTGTACTTTGGGATATATAGTGGAACGAAATTCATTCAGTTTTAATAAATAATCATGTTGATTATCAAATTGTACAGTTTGATTAAAGCTATGCGTCCTTCCATTAAAAAGTTCGAAGGGTGTGTACTTGGTTGCTGAGTGAACAGCATTATTGTATGTGATCATTGTTTCAAAAAGAACTTCTTCGTGAGTACAAGGTGATTTAGTTTCTTTCTTTTTGTGTAATATTATTCTATATATTTCAGTTAACGTCGAGTGTAACCTTTCAATAGGGGCATTGCTCGAAGATTGTTGGAAGGAAGTAAAGTGCAAAGTTATCTTATACTGTTTGCAAAAATCTTTGAAAATGTTTGACGAGAATTCAGCCCCCTGATCACAAATGATTTGTTTCGGTATGCCATGGGTTGAGATAAAGTGTTGCAATGATTTGAGGACATTAAGTGAATCTCTAGCAGGGATTGTATAACCTGCTGCGAATTTGGAAAATTTATCGATAAGAGTTAGTATATTCTTCCCATTGATGAAATACAAATCAATATGTATAATATCTAGTGGTTTGGCAGGAGTTTGTGGAGTTTGGAAAATAATGTTTTGGGGGTGTCGGTCGTATTTTAAAAGAAGACACGTATCACAATTATTAATCGTCTGTGTGATTTTATTCCGCATATTAGGAAAATAAACCTCCCTTTTTTAAATGATTAAATGTTTCATCTATGCCTCTGTGATTGTTGTTGTCGTGATACTGTCGAATCGTTGTCTCTTGTTCGTCCGCTGTTATCAAATCCTTAAGCAGTGACATTGAACGTTGCAACTTATAAAGATTGCTTTGAGAAAAATAGAGGTCATAGGATTCTTGCACTAAACGGAAAATGTTGTCTGATGTAAATATCGCACAAATCCTCTTAGGTTTAAGAACACTTTTAAGTATCTCCGTTACGTTATGGAGGTTGAAACTTGTTTCTGAAAAAATTCGTCTTAACTTGTTCCTAAAAGGTAATTCAGATAGCTTCCCAGGAATTGGATCTAATTTTAAAATCAATTGATTATTGAAGTCATTGAGGGTTTCTCAGAAATACCGATTCGATTGCTGATATTTTCTTCAGCAGAGTGCACTGTGTCACCGTAAGTCCCCTGTTCTGATAAATTGTCGTTAATATTGATTTCGGTGACGATCCTGCTAAGGGCATCTGCATTGGTGTTCTGTGAGCCTTTCTTGTAGTGGATGTCGAAATCATACTCGGCTAATTTTAGCCTCCAACGTACAAGTTTAGAGTTTGGCTCTTTGATGCTCATTAGCCAAGTTAATGGTTGGTGATCCGTTACTATCGTAAATCTGTTACCAAAGAGGTATGGTCTAAAATGCTTAGTAGCCCAAATTATCGCAAGTGTCTCTTTCTCAATGGTAGAATAGTTAACCTCTGTGTCCGAAAGAGTTCTACTTGCGTAGCAAACAGGCCTGTCTTTGCCAATAGTGCCTTGTGATAAGACTGCGCCTAACGCGTAATTACTAGCATCAGTTGTAAGAATGAATGGTTTGTCAAAATTGGGGGTGTTGCAGAATTGGGTCGTTACACAAGAGCGTTTTGCAAAATTCAAAAGCTTGGATATATTCATCTGTGATTTTCACTTTTTGTACCCCTTTCAGCTGTTTTGTTAAGGGCTTTGTAGTTTTAGAGAAATCCTTAATGAACTTTCTGTAATACCCAAGTAGGCCCAAAAAAGGACTTTATCTGCGTCCGAGTTTTAGGCATGGGGAATTTTTTTATGGCTTCTATCTTATTCAGATTTGGTTTTACACCGTCCTTAGTAACGACGTGGCCAAGAAAGTCTATTTCCTTACGGAGAAAATCTGACTTTTCTAGGCGTATTTTAAAATTAGCTTTCTGTAGTCGTGTGAATACAGAGCGTAAATCATTAATATGTTGTTGGAGGGAGGGGGAGAACACGATTATGTCGTCTAAATAGACTAAGCAAATGGTTCCCACCAATTCCTTTAGAACGTTATCCATTACACGTTGGAAGGTTGCGGGTGCATTTTTTCAACCCGAACGGCATTCTGATAAACTCGAAATGACCGCCCTCCACTGTAAATGCCGTTTTGGGAATATCCCTCGAATTCATTTCAACTTGATGATAGCCACTAGCTAGATCGATAGTTGAAAAGTAGGCTGTTTTTCCGATATTGTCGAGTATGTCGTTGATGTTTGGAATAGGGTATCTATCTGTAATCGTTTTTTCATTTAATTTCCTGAAATCGATAACAAGTCTCCATTTGGGTTCTTTATTATCGCAGGATTTCTTTGGAACGACCCACACAGGTGCGCTCCAAGGTGAATGGCTGGGTCTAATGATATTTTGGTCTAACAGGTTAGAAATTTGTTTTTACTTCTTCCTTGTGTTTATACGGGTACCGGTATGTCTTTGTGTAGATAGGTATATCGTCGGTAGTAGGGATTACATGTTGAACTTTGTTCGTAAAAGTCAATGGTGTGTTTTCATCATAGAATATGTCCGAAAACGATTTGCATAGAGATAAAAGAGAACTCTTTTCTTCGGCATTTAGATGTTCTGTAGGAATGTTTAATTTTTCGATCGTTTTGTTATAATAATTAAAACAGTCTGAAGTGATTTGATGTATTTGCACAAAGTCTTCATCTCTAAAGGGTGAGACTGGTAAGGGTTTGTCGAAGCAAAATTCATGACTTTGATCAGTATTGTTACGTATTTCTACGAGGCTATTGAAATTTGTTGCAGTGTACAAACCGCCAGCAAGTGTAATTCCCGGTTGAATTTGAATGTCGTTGCAACAGAATTGCCCCTCCATTAAATCAACCGGTACTTGGAAAATTGCTTTCAGTATTCATCAATTGTATAAATATCTGTAGACTTATTAGGTTCCACGTAAATCTTGATAGTAGTATTTGGTGTTGTAAACACGAAGTTATGAAGGTCGACGGTAGCTCTCAATTTTTTTCAATATATCCATACCAATCAACCCGTCAAAGTAGGCATGAAAATCGAATAGTAGAAAAGTAAAATCACCAGTTGATTTAAATTCTTTAAAGGCTTTATAAACGATTTTGTTTGTGACCTTATGTTTATTTAGGGCTGTAGTAATTGTTATAGGTTCGTTAAGAACCACGCGGTGTTGTTTAGGCACGAATACAGGATTTATAAATGAATTGGTGGAGCCAGTATCCACCAGAAAACGTAATGAGCGACCAAATGGGGAGTCAATCAAAATATATGGGAGTGAGGAACCAATATGCTTTTTATTTAAGTATCCTGTTGAGTTTCCGAGGCTGATATTAGAAAATTTGGAACTTCCTCGATGTTGCAACAGGATGATGGTGTTGGGTTGTCTTGATCATTGGTTTCGTTAATATTGTTTAGTTGTTCCCGGGAAAAACCCGGCTTCGAACCACCAGACACATTAGATCTAAACGTAGATGTGCCACTCCTATTATCCTGACGTTCAGGCTTAGGTGGCATTATGGCATTATTTGGTCGTGGTGAAGCCGGAGCCTTCCGCTGATAAGGTACACTACGACTCGAGTCTTGGTAAGTTGCCTTTTGGCGTTGTTGTCCCTGATCGTTCGTCTTATTATAGTTTGGGTTGTCTCGCTGTTGCTTAGCCAATCTTTCCTGGGCGTATAATTCCTTTTCTACAGAGACATATTGCCAAGCCTTTTCTAACGTGGCAAAGTTCATTGACCTAGCTACCAGTCCTAATTGTCCTTTTATACCCTGAAGGAACGTTTTGAGACAAGCGTCAGAATATAATTCCTTCTTAGCCCTGGTTACGGTAGTTTCGGTTTCACTTCTGTCTACTGCGTTGAAAAGAGAGAATTTTGTTTTAATAATCTCTTCATACAGCTTGTTAATTGAAAGGTTTTTGTGTGCAAGACCGTATAGGTCGGATAAGAGAGAAGTTTCACTTTTGCCACTAGAGAAATGCAAGAGCAGATGCTCTTTGATTAAATCCCACTCAAGTGGTATACTGGCTTCATATAACACTTGATTGGCACGTCCAATGATTTTATTCCTCATGTGACGAAAGCACATCTGTCCATAAGGTGTGCGGTCAGCACCCCTTATGAGCAAAAGGATCTCCTCCACATTGGTGATAAACTCATGTAAAAATGCTGGGTTGCCGTCGAAAGTGGGAAGATATTTGATTGGATCCGGAATTCGTAGTGAGTCGAATAAAGAAAGTGGGTCCATGGCAGAGGAAATTTCCCGACCAGAATTTTGGCCGGACCCAGTGGTGTTATTTTCGTTTGGCATTGTACCTTCACTAATGGGGTCTTGAGTTTCAGAAGGTTCCCGTGCCCTAGCACTCCGGGGGCTAAATGGGTTTAGGTTATACAATTTTGTTTTGCCCCTAGTGAGCATAAATTAAAATTTGACACAATCAATGTTATAAAGAACAATTTTTGACTTATTATTACTTATTATTATTTTGCTAGCAATGAATTAAGTGCTATTATTATGTGAGAAAAAAAAAAATTTTATTATTATTACTTTTCTTTTTTTTTTTTTTTTTTTTTTCCTCCTCTTTTTGTGTTGGATAATTAATAATTTTTATACGTCAACGTTGTAGGAACTATCCGGCCCTGTACGAGACAGACGGCAGCAACATCAGCGATTGATGTCACACAGATATTAAATCCACTACAATTTTGGCGTTAATATATTTTTTATAGTTACTTTTCAGTTAATTTATAATTTTATTATTATCTGTATTTGTGTGTGCACACCACACAAGAGCCCTGCTCAATAAGTCGAGCGACTATATCAGCGATTGATATGTCTTATAAGCACTATATGACAATGTGCAACACAACAAAAAAAAAATTTTTCTTTTTTTTTTTTTTTTTTTTTTTTTTTGTTTAACTCCTTTGTACACCACTAGTGCCTGTCCAGCACGTAGTTAGACAGCTATATCAGCGATTGATATGCCTTGACGCACTGTGTGTACTACCGTGAATACTACTTTGAATGTGTTGAAGCTAAGTACCCGACTCTGCGCGATGCAAAGCACTCAAATAATGTGTAATTATTATCTGAACAAGTACCCAATTGCGGACAACAACATTACTTTCGACAACCGGTATAAATGGAGTACTGATTTATTTTTTTTTTTTTTTTTTTTTTTTTTAAAAAAAAATTTATTTTTTATTTCATTTTATCCACACAAAAAAAAATTTTTATTTTATTTTTTTCCTTTTTTTTTTTTTTTTTTTTTCCCGAAATTCACTGCATTCAATTATTCGTAAAATATAAGTATTTTTCCCTTAATTAATATTTACTTAATATTTAGCAGCAACGTGAGCAGCATGATTCGGTTCCCGTAGGCTGCGCCAGTTATCATAGTCGAGTGAATTAGGTACTGCCGCTCCTGCAGTATGTAGATATATGTATTTAAAAAAGATGAATGTACTGCCGCTCCTGCAGTATGTAGATATATTTATTTAAAATTGTTGTATGTACTGCCGCTCCTGCAGTATGTAGATATAATTATTCCTTAATGCTGCTTGTACTGCCGCTCAGAATAAGTACTCCGGAATTTTATTTTATAGTAACACAATATCCTTTATTCAAATAAATACTCCAAAAATTATATTTATAGCAACACAATATTCTTTATTCAACTTCTACTCTTCATTATCAAAACTGAACTGACTTAAAAAGTACAAAAGACCAACAAACAAGTCTTCTAAAAAAGAATTTATAGCATAAACAATTATTAATACATAAAACTAAATGTAAACAAATAATGTATATAAACGGCTAAGTGCCACAATAAAAATTATGCTGTGCTAAGCTTAAAGTTTATTGACTACATACTACGTATATACTATTGTCATTCTTATTGTTTATGTTGACGCTGCATGTACGTTGCGGAAGACTGTGTGAGGTCAAGTTTCCGTTCTATATAATCGAAGCGACGTTGTCAGTGGTGTATGTGCGAGGGGGTTTGATTGGTGCCGTATTGCATGTCAATACGGTAACTAGCGCGTCAGCTTGCTCGTTTCCGGGGATATCTCTTTGCCCTGGGACCCATGAGAGGCAAAGTGTGTTGTGGCGACCAAAAAGATTTAGTTGGTTTTTACATTCCTATACTAACTTAAATTTGGTAATTTGGCAGCTTGGCTATCTGAGAAAATGAAAACCGATCTGTCCCGAATCTCAAGCTGCTCCAGTAGCTTGCACGCCTCTAGAACAGCATGGTTTTACGCCTGGAACACACTGCAGAGATCCGGCAGTCGAAAGAACTCTTCCACTGCAAAGTCCTCCGAGTATACTCTAGACCCCACACCACAATCCATCTTGAACCCGTAGATGTAGAGCGACAGACCATCCACACTTCCCAGCAGCTCTGCAATCCAGTCTGCCAACGAATTGTGAAAGCAAGTGCAAGTAATGTGGAAATAATATTGGGTGTACAACTAAATAATTTCGTATTTGTTACTAACCTCATATCTATTTATGTAGTCAATATTTTGACAGTGACAGCTGTTCTATGTTAAAGCGCGCCAAAAAATCAAGAACATTTGATATGTCACAGTGAATATTAGTAAACACACAAATTTTTTTATTACAGTCAAAATGTCAAGTTACGTTCCAACAAAACAGCATTTGCGGGAGACGATTTTGCATGTCTGAAGTGCTGCTGCCACAAAAAGAAATCGTTTTTGCATCGTATTGACACTGGCGATGAAAAGTGGATTCATTACGACAACCCTAAGCGTAAAAGATCATATGTGAAGCCAGGCCAACCAGCCAAATCGACACCAAAGCCGAATATTCATGATTTGAAGGTAATGCTCTGTATTTGGTGGGATCAGAAGGGTGTGCTGTACTATGAGCTGTTAAAATCGGGCCAGACAATCACGGGAGAGCTATACAGGCAACAATTGATACGTTTGAAGCAAGCAATAGCCGTAAAACGGCCGAAGAATGGGCGACCAGACACGAAAAATTGATTTTCCATCATGACAATGCTCGGCCACATGTTGCAGTACCGGTCAAAAATTATTTGGAAAATGCTGGATGGGAAATTCTACCTCACCCGCCTTATAGCCCAGACATAGCTCCTTCTGATTACCACTTGTTTCGGTCGATGCAGAATCACCTTTCTGGAATACGGTTCACCAATGTTGAAGGTATTAAAAAATGGCTTGATGATTTTCTCGGCGCAAAAGATGAGAAGTTTTTTTGGGATGGAATCCATAAATTGCCTGAAAGATGGGAAAAAATTACCGCTTCCGATGGACAATATTTTGAATAAAATATTTTTTCACTTTCATACTTAAATAAATGGTTTTTTTAACAAAAAAATACGAAATTATTTAGTTGTGCACCCGATACAAAGATGGCAATCAAAAATATTAAGAACGCTAACTGGTGCACCATGGTACAGACGAAACGAAAAAGTTCACGATGACCCTGGTAGCCCACTTGTGAAATCTGAAATTAGTCGCGTCACACTCAACTGTAACGATAAACTAAACTCTTATACAAACCCACTTGCAAGATCCCTTGTACAAGAAGCCAAACAAACCAGACCGAGACAAAAAAACCTCCCAGCCCCATGATTTCCTATACCCACAGACGATTCCAATTTGAAGGCTTAAGTTTAGCCTTTAGATATAAGAGAAGATACAATAAAATAAGGAATTATAAACCCTTTCCCCGATTAAAATATTGATCTAATTCAATTTAAATATGGTAACGCAAATTAATATTAGGAAAATTAAAAAAAAAAAAAAAATAATGTCTCTTCTGCCTCCATGAACCTTACAATGCACAAATATAATTCATATACCCTGTGAATGCAGGGTACAATAAAGACAATCTCGATTCTGTTCTTTCTTCAGATTGCATGTGCAGTTTGTGAGCATCTTGTCCTGCTTCGTTGAGTCGTTCTGATAAGAAAATACAATAATAATAATAATGGAGGCAGCGCAACGGCTTGTCACAACTATTGGCAACAGCATACAAAATGCATTGATAAAGCATATTGAGGTCAGAATTTGGACAGTTCCTTTTTTTTTTTTTTTCATAGCACAAACAAATATTTTCTATTTTTTATTTAACTTTTTGTCTTTTTTTTCTTTTTCAAATATTCTTTTGGATAAATGCATTTTGTTGTCAGTTTTCAATGTGCAACATAGAGCAAAGTTTCTATCGACCACAAACTGAAATGATTTTCAATTAAATTATGTAAAATATGTCCTGTTTGTGTATGTGTGTGCGTGTGTGTTCTATGAAATATCCTGCGCACACTGCTGCTGCACGTTGTTGTCACTTATGATTCGAAAATGCAGCTATACAAAAATCCTTTTACAAGTTTGCATTTGTAATATTTTTGAGTGCGAACATGTTTTAACATTGAATGTCAAAATATTTGGCATTGCTTATTACATTTACACAAACTTCTCGACTAGTCTCGTTGTGTACAGATAAGTTTGTTTGACTATCTGCCTATGTATCTGTCGGTTTGTTTTTCTCTCTGTCCGTCCGTCTGTCTGTCTGTATGTCAAAAAATTTTTTGTCTGCATGCAAATTTTTGCTGTATGTCTGCCTATGAATGCATTTATTTTTCGTAAAAGTTATGTGTTTGGTTTGTTCAATGGCATTCATTCATAGCAAAATAGATTTGCACAGAAAAACACAAAAACACGAACAAAAGCTTTACGACATTTGGTCAATGGAAAAATATTAAAACATTTAAATCGACAGTTTTTATTAAACTTTTGGAAAAAGAAAGAGAAACTTTGCTCAAATCGAAGCTCAAATACCCGTCACACGTATCTTTCAATAGTTCACTTATGATCATCAGCGGTTTAGGTAAATTTTTGATGAGTGAAAGACAATGGTCCGATACAATCTAAGATTAGACACACAAATGTGGTTATATTGTAGGCTATAACAATAGATGTAACAATAATGTTCTTAAAAATATCTGTAAATGGGCGACCTCCTAACATCTAGGTGAAAGTGAATCTGATCAGATCTTATATTTCTTGGTCGTCATATTGCATTCGCCATTTTGAAATCGAAAATTGTGGCATGAAATTTGGATTCAGTGACCCAAACAAATATAAAAAGTTTTAAAAATGTTTTTTGACCCTACCCCACACCCTTAAAGGGTGTTTTCAATTTTTAAATTTGGACGTTTACCGATATAAAAAATACGTGACTATTTTTATACCCTGTACCCAAAGGGTAAAAGGGTATATTAAGTTTGTGCGAATGTATGTAACAGACAGAAGGAGGCAAGATAGACCCTATAAAGTATATATATTCTTGATCAGCATTGGAGAGGGAGTCGAACTAGCTTTGTCTGTCTGTCCGTCCGTCCGTCTGTCCGTCTATCATGCTGTCTGCCGTATGAAAACGATTATTTCGGAGACTATAAGAGGTAGAGCTTTCAAAATTTAAACTTAGACTCTCCTAGGCTGTCAAGTGTGCACTTACAAACGGTTTTTCTCTAGACGCATTTTAAGGGGTACCCCCCATACAAATGTACCCCAAAATTTTGGGTTTTGCATAAAAACGTCATTGTTTTTTATTCTAGGAAGTTCAAATTGAGTATAGATTATGTCTATGATAGTCCCAATAAAATATCTCATATGGATAGGACCAATAAAATTTTAGATATAGCCCCCATACAAATTTACCCCAAAATTTTCGGTTTTTACATAAAAACGTCATTGTTTTTTATTCTAGAAAATTCAAATTGAGTATAAATTATGTCTATGATAGTCCCAATAAAATATCTCATATGGATAGGACCAACAAAATTTTAGGGATAGCCCCCATACAAATTTACCCCAAAATATTGGGTTTTTTCATAAAAACGTCATTGCTTTTTATTCTAGAAAATTTAAATTTAGTATAAATTATGTCTATGATAGTCCCAATGAAATAGACCAATATGGGTAGGCTCAACAAAATTTTAGATATACCCGATTTTTTAGGTTTTTCTATGAAAATCCAATTCAATGAGGTATGGTAGTCAAATAGAACCTAACTTAAGGGTACATATAGATTGGGTACAGGGTATCTTGCAGTCGAGCATACTCGATTTCAGCGTTTTTTCTTGTTTTTTCTAGCTCAGTCAAATAGCTATAGTTTCGTTAAGATCTGTAAGTATCACTAGAGTAGCTTTACTTGTAAGATGTCTCCTTTAATGCGTTACAAATTTTTTGACAAAATGATAATAACCTCAACACTATATGTGACGAGTATACACATCTGCTGTATTTTTTGTCTTTTTTATACCCCTAAACCCGAAACGTTGAAGGGTATTTCAAAATTGTGTAAATTATGTAATAGACAAAACGAGGCGTGATAGATCATATAAAATATATATATTTTTGAGCAGCATTGAAAAGAGTGTAATGAAAACGATTAGCTCATAGACTAAAGGAGCTAGATCCTACATATTTGAAACTTAGACTCTTATAAGCAGTGAAGTGGTCACTTACGAGCGGCTTTTTCTCTGAAAAAAAGAGAAGTTCCATTTTGGAAACCATTTGTAAATACTCATATCGAGCATAAAACATAAAAGTTTACGTATAGTTTTTTTTGTATGCAAATACAAGAAATGACCTGGTTCTAACTGAAAGCGATGACAAAAAGAGTAGTTGTTACTTTTTCTATGGATTAGATTTAATGTGTTACCTCGCTGTTACCAGCTTATAATGTAAAACTCATAGTTTGTTCCGATTCCGTTGGTTCCGAGTACTTAAGTGGCACATATAATATATCACCAATAGAATCAAGGTAATCAACAGTGCTTTCTTCTACTGAGAAATATTATTATTGGACCCTGGTAGACGTACCCTAATATGCATTAAAAATATTTTTTAACATTTAAAAAAAACGAATAGCTCAACTCAATGCGCTCAAGAGAAAACAAAAACAAGAAGAAACGAAGTCTTATGCTCAGAGTGAGAGCGCGTGTGTATGCAATTTTTCGGTTGTGTTTGCGAACAGAGCGTAAAGAATAAAACGGTCAACAGTTATTTGCGAGCTATGCTTTTTATTCATATATTTGTAGCAATTGCGTTTTAATCGTTTCAGTAGACCGTGCTTTCAGTAAAGTACTCGTTTTGACGAATAAAGTGACTGTCAAATGTACCAACGTATTTGTACAGGTTCGGTGTTCAAGCGAATATGAACTATTCGCAAAGAGTGATAAAAGCACCAATCACTGATAAATGGATTGTCTCTCTTCTCGAAGAGCGCTACACAAAATTGCCGATATCTGTTCACTGAGGAACAAGAAACTCGCAAATCACTACATTCAGTCGCAGTGCGACATTTTGATTTTAAATCACTGTGAAAAAATCACCGAAAGTGATTTTTTACCAACTCTAGTTAGGTCTAACTAAAAATAATATGAACTTAATGCTAGTTGTGCTTTCAGTGTCTTTGTCTACAAACTGTTCATCCCACCTGACAAATACAGTTGTGTTCGAAATAATAAAAACAACTCAAAAACGTTCAGAAACGAACCTGCAACCGTTTGGCGCTACATATTGTGGTCAAACAAAACTAAAGTGATACATTTTGATACAGGTTCAGATAAACAGTACTTAAGTCGCCGTCCCTAAAAAGGAACTCAATTTTAAATTTACTTGCTGTGGGGCTGTCTTTTATGAAATGGTGTAGGACCTGTGCTGAAGAGAAAATGCCGTTACGGTAGGGTTTTCAGCAAGAGAATGACCCAAAACACACATCTAAAGGAGCAAAGAAGTAGTTCCGATGCCACAAAATCAATGTTTTGAAGTGGCCTGCACAATCACCGGACCACAATCCGATAGAACATCTCTGGATAGATGTAAAGAAAGCTGTACGAGCTGTTAAGCCAAAAAACTCCGAAGATTTATGGCAAGCAGCAAAAAATACTTGGGAGAATATTCGACTCTCCAGATACTGCACTCTGATAGCTTCCAAGAAGTCCAGATGCATCGAAGTCATCAAAAATAATGTGGTAGCGACTTCTTTCTAAATGTACGGACCCAAATGTGTATTCATAGTCTGTTAATATTATCTAATATATATATTATATTATTAACAGATTACATATATTCAGTTTGTCTGAAAATTTGTAACGCATTAAAGGAGGCATCGGAGACCACATAAAGTAAATGTATTATTGATCAGCTCGACGAAACGAATCGATCTAGCCATGTCCGTCTGTCCGTCTGTCTGTCTGTCTGTCTGTCCGTCTGTCTGTCCGTCTGTTTGTTGCTGCGCGTTTTATTCGGTGAAGATATTAAGATATTGAGCTGAAACTTGAAACTTAAGGTTTTCTCGGAACGACTACTTTATGTTAAAACCAAGGTGCAACGCCCATTTTTAGGTATAGCCCCCATACAAACTTACAGCTTTTTTAAAGTTTTTATATGAAAATAGTTATTATTTATTAATGAAATTCACTTCAAATAAGGTGAAAACACTTCTAAAGTCATCTAATGTTAAAATCAAGGTGGCACACCCATTTCCGGGTATAGCCCCCCATACGAACTTATCACTTTTTTTCGATTTTTTTATGAAAATAGTTATTATTTAGGAATGTATTTGCTACGAATTGATTAAAAAACACTTCTTACGTCATCTAATATCAATACTAAGATGCCACGCCCATTTAGAAGTATAGTCCCCATACAAATATACCGCCCATTTTTGTAAGAAAATAGCTCTTATTTATGAAGATATTCACTCCAATCTGGGTAAAATCACTCCTACTGTCATCCTTTAAATGTACTACCGATATGACAAGGATCGGGTCGCTATAACTTACAGACCCTATACAACCTTCTACTTTTTTTATTCTTTCAAGAAATTTTTTGTTATATTATGTAAAATTTTACATATATACTTCTAATATGAGCCCCAACTTGAGATGTCCCCACCCAACCTCTTTGCGGAAAATAATGTACGTCACTGATGATCATACAAATTTTTGTGTGGTGGGTATTTGAGCTTCGGTTCTACCGAAGCTAACGCTTTTTCTTGTTTTTCTTTGTTCTTATTTTTCAACCATGAAAAGCAGGAATTATATAAAATAAATATATATATAAAATAGTTTCAACTTGCGTTGTTCTTATTATTTTGAACACCACTGTATGTACATACAAAAATAGATTTTAATTTTTGAACATTTTAAACATAAATTACCAAAATTTTAAGCTGCTAACAAGGTCGTTTACTGTACATATTTATATATAAAAAAATAACATAAATCGAAAGTGAAAGTGTATTGAAATATACTCAATTCGTCAAAAGTTATTTCTGTTCTTGACAACATTTGTTAACAACAGTTTAAGAGAATTTTTTTGTAAATATCGCAGCACATCAATCATTGCAACTTGAGGCATCCACACACACCCACAGATTCCCGCAGACAATTAGCGATTCATAAACTTTGAATTGAAACTCTTTTGAAGGTTTTCTACGCCAAAATGCAGAAGATTTCCAAATATGACACTAAGGATTTAAGCATTTACCTGCAAATATTCAAGAACGAACAAGTACACTTGAAAGCAAAAAAAAAAAAAAACAGGATATGAAGCAAAATCCTTGCTGTTTTAAATGATTGATTAGCTTGGAACATATTTGTACGCAGTTTTTGGTTGAAGGACATCGCACTCTCAGCTTGTGTATGTGTGTTTTTTCTTTTGCAACATATTGATTCGATTTTTAGGTACTAAATTTATATTAAAGATACATTTGCAACTACATATTTTGCAATAAACAAAACGCTCAATCATCACACAACAAATAATAAAACAAACCGAGCAACATGTTTTAATTACTTGAAGAACATCATTAACTGAAAGTGGTACTTGGAAAGTGTGGTAATGACTGTTTTAAGATACAAACCTATTCACAATATTTGTGTTGCGTTGTATCTAAGAGACGACGGCTGCAGTGCAGTGCTACAAAAGCAAAGTAAGTACATAGATACATATGTATCTACTATGTAAATGAAATTATATTTCAACGCTTTCGTTGCTGCTGCTTGCTGTCTTGAAAATGTGTTGCCTTAATGCGAAAGTTTATTGAGTTGTGCCAAATGAGTTGAGAGCAATTCATTTGCAACACTTTAACCATTTACTTAGTTTGTATTGTAAGTTAGTGAGATGTGCTTCATATAAGATACTTATACATAGTTTCAGTTAGTGTATATAAAATTAAGAAACGTTTATGCTAAACGTAGACAAGTGTTCCCCACGGTATTGTGAGTGCGTCAGACAAGTAAGTTGTAATAAATTTATTATTAATTTTTTTTGTAATTTTTCTCTAACGAATTATTTTTTTAGTAAAACTAGACACCTATCCAGACAATAAACGTTATGACGTTAAGACGATATGATAAAAAAATCCAAGTTGTACGAGCCAGTATTGAAGAGACTCCAACCACAACCGGTAGTCATCGTTTTCTAGAGTTAGGCACCGCTCGAACCACTCCCTGACGCATAATTCGTACGGATATACAACATACAAAATTCAAATGATTTAAAATCTAATTTTTCTAAATGGAAAAATCATCATGTCTGACGAGACACATTTTTTGTTAAGTGGAGACAGTTTATCGGAAAGTTTGTAGCGCATTAAAGGAGGCATCGGAGACCCCATAAAGTATATATTAATTATCAGCTCGATAAGACGAGTCGATCTAGCTATGTTCGTCTGTCTGTCCGTCTGTTTGACGCTAAGCGTTTCATTTTCTAAAGCCTAAATAGCCCTACTACAAATTTTGCCGCCCATTTTTCAAATGTTTGTATGTAAATAGATTATTTATGAATGTATAAATAAATTATTAATGAGCGTATTCACTCCAGAATGGGTTGAAACACTTCCAATAGTATTCAATGCCAAAACCAAGGTTTTTGGTATAGACCCTATACAAACTTACCGCTCAGTTTCAAATAGGTATTTTTTTTTGGAATGTTTTCCATCTTATATCATCCTATGTACACACCACCGATATGATTAGGATCAGGCCACTATAACATATAGCCAATATTATGTATAAACTTGGGTGCCTTCAGTCCCCCACTAATCCCATCTCGAAATTTTATCTTAGCCACTGAAGATCGCACAAACTCTTTAAAGATTAGTGTGTCGGGTATTTAAGCTTCGAATCCACTGAAGTTACCGTTTTTCCTTATTTTTTAAGAAAACAAATGCTCGCATTAAATGGCACACCTTGCAATGCAACGCAAGTCACCTCTACTGAGAAAAAAGGATACAGATATAATTGGTTTCAACAAAGTTGATTATTTCGCTGCCCAGCAAGTGAATATTTTTTTTCGCTCATTCTTTTAGTCAATTACTGATTGTAAGCAAAATAGTACTTGAGAAAAAGGACTACTTTCGGGAGCTCCGCTGCAAACCAAGTGTGAGCGTTACGTCATGTCGATTCAGGTGACGCTCGCTGTTATGTGCGCTAGTGTGAACTCCTTGCCATATCCCTTTGCGCATCACAGGATCATATGCAAAAGATAAAACATCCTCACAAGCAAGGTAGTGCCATTGTTTATGTTTAACTTTATCATTTTTCACTACAACTAAAGTAGTTACGTCAATAATTAAGTTGGTTAAGTGTTCTTGGAGTGTTTTAATTATGATTGACAACAATTGTGACTGTAAAAATTCAAATATAAATTGCGGTTTTGAGGTTTTACCACCGAAGAGTCATTGCCCTTTTGTAACTTTTTCTGAATGAACCAACCACAAAATATGGAACGACCTTAGATGCTGCATTTTCAAGATATCTTAAATTTATTTCATCTAAAACGTGTATTACCACAAAAATTTGGCTATGAGCAAACACCCTTTTAATATTTAAACTTTAAGTATAATATACATATTCGCTCTATATGAACGTCATTATATTTATTTAGTATAGATCAAACGAATCACCACCCCTAACAATCTTCGAAAACGTCGCTGATAGTAAAAAAACAAAAATAATTTCATATTCGCACAACAAAACAAAAAAAACAAGAAAAACTTTAACTTCGGTGGAACCGAAGCTGAAATACCCGTTACACAACACTTTTAATAGTTTATATGTTTACCAGGTGCTTAGATTAAATTTTACGATGAATTTGGTCAAACTTGTGTGGAGGCTTTATGTTATATTTGCCCGATCCTTACCATATCGAAAGTGTTCACTTAGGTGGACATTGGTATTGATTTTACCAAATTTAATTGAATTCATTCAGAAATAGGAAATGTTTTCATATAAAAACTAGAAAATGGGCGGTAAGTTTGTATGGAGGCTATATATAAAAATGGGCGTGGCGCCTTAGATTTGACATTGGACGACATAAAAAGTGTTCTTACCCTATTTGGATTAAATATATTCATAAATAATACCTGTTTTCATACAAAAAAATCGAAAAAAATGGTAAGTTTGTATGGGGGCTATATCTGAAAATGGGCGTGGCACCTTTCTTTTGATGTTGGATGGATGGATATTGGATTTAAAGTGTTTTTACCTGATTTGTAGACAAAACATTCATAAATAATACCTATTTTCATACAAAAAATCGAAAAAAATGGTAAGTTTGTATGGGGGCTATATCTGAAAATGGGCGTGGCACCTTTCTTTTGATGTTGGATGGATGGATATTGGATTTAAAGTGTTTTTACCTGATTTGTAGACAAAACATTCATAAATAATACCTATTTTCATACAAAAATCGAAAAAAATGGTAAGTTTGTATGGGGGCTATATCTGAAAATGGGCGTGGCAACATTCTTTTGATATTGGATGCCTGTAGAAGTATTTTGACTCTATATTGTAGTAAAAGCATTTATAAATAATAGCTATTTTCATACAAAAAGTCGAAAAAGTGGTAAGTTTGTATGAGGGCTATATCTAAAAATGGGCGTGGCACCTTGGTTCTGGTATACAAAGTAACTAGGAGCACAAAAAGCTTAAGTTTCAAATTTCAGGTCAATATCTTTAAAACTTTCCGAGTAACATCCATCGCAACAGACAGACAGACAGACGGACAGACAGACGGACAGACAGACGGACATGGCAAAATCGATTCGTCTCATCGAGCTGATCAATAATATATATACTTTATGGGGTCTCCGAAGTCTCCTTCACTGCGTTGCAAACTTTCGGACAAAAATGAATATACCCGTTTACACTTTGTGAAACGGGTATAAAAAGAAAGAAAACACAAGAAACACATCACAGGCATCCATTGCTTAATTTCAATGCAAAAGAATAACTGAAATTGCAAAACACAAGCTCGTGTCATAAAACAACAACAACACTGTGGGCATAGTTAAAGTTAACAAGCAAGAACGTTAACTTCGAAGCACTTTATTCATTTTCTTGGAAAAATAAAAAAATTGAAGGTGAGTTTGTATGGGACTATATTTTATGTTATAGTGGCTCGATCCTTGTCATATCGGAAGCATATTCATAGGATAATAGTAGAAGTGATTTTATACAGATTGTAGTGAATATATTCATAAATAAGAATTATTTTTATACAAAAATCGGAAAAATGGGCGCTTAGTTTGTATGGGAGCCGTATAAAAAATGGGCGAGGCACCTTAATAACAATTTTCATACAAAAATCGAAAAAAAATTGTAAGTTTGCATGGGGGCTATATCTAAAAATGGGCGTGGCACCTTTCTTATGATATTGGATGGATGGACATTTTATTAAAAGTGTTTTTACCCGATTTGTAGTCAAAACATTCAAAAATAATAACTATTTTCACACAAAAAATCGAAAAAATGGTAAGTTTTTATGGGCGTGGCACCTTGGATCTGACATACAAACTGCCTAGGAACACTAAAAGCTTAAGATTGAAAGTTTGAGGTCAATATCTTTAAAACTTTCCGAGAATAACGTATTGCAACAGACAGACAGACGGACGGACAGACGGATGGACATGGCTTAATCGATTCGCCTCGTCGAGCTGATCAATAATATATACTTTATGGGGTCTCCGATGCCTTCTTTAATGCGTTACAAACTTTCCGACAAACTGATAATACTCTTCACACTATGTGTGGCGGGTATAAAAACAACAAAAAACACAGCATTTTATTTTTTGTTTCTAAGTTGGATAACGGGGCGGGCAGCGAGGGTGTTTGGATTTATCTAACAAGTTATTACTTAATTATATATGATAAACTAATATGATCCTGGAATTTTATTTACTTCTACTTTTTCTTCAAACTCATTTCTGCATTTTATGCAGATTACACTTTAGTTAAGAATTATAACAAATATTGATAGGAAATTGACAAACAAGTATAAATTTATTAATCAACAACTTTAACAATATTTTCTTTTAAATGAATGCAATTTATGAGAAAGTAAATTTCCGCCAAACTCCAATGCTCCAATACTCCAACAACGTAAGAAATCAATCTATCTAATGCACGCAGGCATTATTATTTCGTATTGAAGGCAAGTGTTGCTAGCTCATTTTTTAATAACAAAAAAAAAAAAAAAAAAAAAACAGCAGCCGGAGCAGCGGCAAAAGAACATTTACTATATTCAGACATGAAGCGCATAATTATAAAAGACTTTGAGCTGAACTAAGCTAAGAATAGTTGCTTTAGCCAAGAGCGAGCAAATGAGATGAGTTCAGTTTAGTTCAGTTCGGTTCGGTTCAGTTCAGTTAAGCCACCAATCATCGTCATTCACATTCGTCGTAGTCCTGTTCCCAATGCTGTTGCTGTAGCTACTGCTTTGAATTTTGAAAAAGTACGTGCTGCATTCCAAATAAAAAAAAAAAAAAAACTCACCCGCATCCTAGTCACTTCATTGCTTTATAGAATCCGTACCAACTGCACTAAAGTATGGCAATCATTTTCTGCTTTAATCCAAGCCAAGTTTAACCAAGGAATGAGAACGCTCTAAGCTAAGGAACGAATGAACGAAAGAACGAATGACCAACATTTTCAATTACAACAAAGGAATGTCGGGCATTATTTATTATGCCGACCATAGACCGACAGACGAACAGACGAATGAAACGCCGAGACCCGCCATCGACGATAGTAAAGTCATTTAAGCCTTCTCCAATCCAACACGCCATGCCATCATCGTCATCGTCATAATCAGCAGCGGCCTTCGCGTTGCAGTATATTCATCTAATATTCATGAAGAATATTTTGTATCTACACTAAGAAAAATTATAAAGGTTTAGAGATATCAAATCGATGGCGTTATAAGGTTTTTGTTGAAGAAGTTCATATTTCATTATTAGATCCAATTTGATGGTATTATCGATTTTTTTAGTGTATCGGAAAATATCGATAAATTTTTATTTTCACTTGTGACGCTTGTCGTGTGGGTCATCCAATGATCATCATGTGACTTTATCTGAAATTGATACCCATGGGTGCTTTTGGGACCAGCATAGATTCGAAGCACATTAAATGGTTACACGTTTCTTTTAAAAACCGTGCATGATATAGGAAAATTGTTGGATGGTTAATTCTAAAGAGAATGCTATAATTTGATGATTGGAAAAAAGTTTTACTCAAAAGTAAAGCTACCCAAGTGATACTCGCAGATCTAAACGAAACTAAGCTTATTTGACTGAGCTAGGAAAACAAGGAAAACGTTAACTTCGGTAGAACCGAAGCTCAAATACCCGCCACACAAAACTTTAATTAGTCCATGTATGATCTTCAGTGTCGTATATTAAATTTCTCAAAGTGGTTGGGTGTGGAAAACTTAAGTTGGGCCTCAAATTAAAAGCATATTTTTTTAAATTTCTAGGTTTAAATGAAGATACAAACAATAATTTTCTTGAAAAAAATGGAAGGTAAGTTTGTATGGGGTCTGCATGTTATAGTGGCCCGATCCTTGTCATATCGGTAGTATATTCACAGGATGATAATAGGAGTGATTTTACACAGATTGGAGTGAATATATTCATAAATAAGAGCTATTTTCTTACAAAAAACACAAAAATGGGCGGTTTATTTGTATGGGGACTATACCTAGAAATGGGCGCGGCATCTTGGTTTTGATTTTGGATGATATAAGAAGTGCTTTTAACCAATTTGTAGTAAATACTTTCTTAAATAATTACTACTTTTATACAAAAAAAAAAAAACGAAAAAGTGGTAAGTTTGTATGGGGACTATACCCGGAAATGTGCGTAACACCTTGATTTTGAAATTAGATGACTTAAGAAGTGTTTTCACCCAATTTAAAAATAAATACATTCATAAATAATAAATATTTTCATACAAAAGTTAAAAAAACTGTAAGTTTGTATGGGGGCTATACCTAAAATGGGCGTGGCACCTTGGTTTTAACATACAAAGTAGTCGTTGCCGAGAAAAACCTTTAGTTCCAATTTTGAGAAATACCTTCATATCTTCACCTAAAAAATGCATAGAAATAAACAGACAGACGGATAGACGGACAGACGGACATGGCTAGATTCGATTATGGGGTTTACGACGTCTGCTTTAATGCGTTACAAACTTTCTGACAAACTGATAATACCCTTCACACTATGTGTGGCGGGTATAGAAATAGACACGTAAGTTTTTTTTTATAAGCAAAGGTCCAAATTTAAGGGTTGGAAAACACCCTTTCAGGGTGTGGGGAGGGTCAAAAAAATACATTTTTAAAACTTCTTATATTGGCTTGAAATGTATTATTCAGTGGTTTTGGGGGTCGCTGAATTCAAATTAAATTCCAGAATTTTCAATTTCAAAATGGCGGATGCAATATGGCGACCTCCTAGTATCTAGGTGAAAGTAAATCTTTTCAGATTTTATATTTCTTGGTCGCCATATTGCATCCATCATTTTGAAAAGGGAAAGTTCTGGCATGAAATTTGGATTCAGTGACCCCCGAAAAACCCCGAGAAAAAATGTCATGCAAATATAAGAAGTTTTAAAAATGTTTGTTGACTCTCCCCATACCCTCAAAGGGGGTTTTCAACCCTAAAATTTGGACATTTGCCGATATAAAAAATACGTGTCTGTTTTTTTTTTCCCTAGCTCAGTCAAATAATCATAGTTTCGTTAAGATCTGTGAGTATCACTTGGGTAGCTTTACTTTGCAGTGAAAAAAAACTTACTGGAGAGGCAGACTGGACATTTGGATTTGGAAAGTTTGGCTGTATAGCAAACAGAAATTATGTTTAATAACCAGAATCTTTTTTCTTTTTGCGTCAAATTTGCATTCAGCGACCGAAAATGGAGTTTTCCATTAAAAATTGAGTCAGAATAATAACACTGTTTGACAAAAATAACTATTTTTATTTCAGGCATCATAATTGGCTTATCGTATACATAGATTTTTCATAACTAAATACGAAATTTTCCATCACAATGAGATTTTAAGACCAAACTTTTTATCAAATATAGCAGAATAACTTGAGGCGAAAGAAATCTCTATATTGGCCTCAATTAAAGTTTGAGCCTTCCGAACAGAAGTGCTATATATGAGTGCAGAAACGCGGAACAAATCGGAAGGTACCAGATCCTAGAAGACATTCGTATGCTTGGAATCTTTATTTGATAAACAAAAGTGTTAGTTCCGGCATAAGAGTAGTATCGATTTAAAATGGACGGAAGTCCTGTGAGTCCCGTGGATCCCGCTTACTTTAAAATATAAAAACCCAAATATTTGTTTGATTTATTAATCAAAAAGTTGTTTGCAGTTTCGTACTCAAAAGTAATCGAGACTCTGCGGGACCCACGGAATACCCGTCCCGACGCCCATCTCTAGTTTTGATCCATCGTACAATATGGCCATTTAATTTTTTTCCAAAATGTGTTGTTCTTATTGATTCCTTACTGAAAAAATTGAAAAAGTTTTTTAATGAATGATTACAATTTTGTTGCTAAGGACATGTGCGGAATTATTTCAAGTGTAAAAAAAAATCATGATTAAATTTTTCATATTTTTTGTTGTTTTTTTTACTTTTTTTATTTTGTAATTTTTCATGCACACACCATACTTAAATATCAAACTCCATTTTGCTCAACTTAAATACCTCCCGGCGCCGAGTAAACTTCGTCACAAACGCATACTTTAGATATTGTTCCGGCCTTTTAGCTTTCCATAATTTTATGTTTATAAGACGTGCCTTCGACGCCATTGCTTTAGCTTTATCTGGTCTTGTTGCTGTTGCTGTTGCAATTTCTGGATCCTGTTGCTGCTGTACGCTGCCATTTTATGTGTTTATGAAATTTTTGCAGCGTTTTTCTTTTTAGTCTCGACATTTTTCAATTCGGTCTTTCTTTCGTTAACTAAAACTCATAAATCAAACACAGGAATTTTTCACTCATTCATTCATTCGCTAGCTCATCCGGTAATTTAATGCGCTGCTGTGGCAACAGCTTCTGGCAAAAGTATTCAAGCTTATAGTCGAGTTTTTTAATTTTCTTTTTTTATTTATACAAGACAGTAACAAAAAAAAAAAAAAATTGGAAAAATAATGTCGAGTTGTCTATTGTATCCAATACGTACTTAGCTGTTGAGTTGGAAAATTATCCTGTTGCTCATCATTTTGTTGATAATTTCTAATGCTTTTTGGCATATTGCAAATTTCATTTGCGGATTTGGTTGTTATATTTTTTTTTTTTTTATTATTTTTTAAAAATAATTTTTTTTGCCTACCGGTTAGGTTAGGTTAGGTTAGGTTTTAGGTTAAGGTTAGGTTAGGTTAGGTTTAGGTTAGGTTTAGGTTTAGGTTTAGGTTTAGGTTAGGTTTAGGTTAAGGTTAGGTTAGGTTTAGGTTAGGTTTAGGTTAGGTTAGGTTAGGTTAGGTTAGGTTAGGTTAGGTTAGGTTTAGGTTAGGTTAGGTTAGGTTAGGTTAGGTTAGGTTAGGTTAGGTTAGGTTAGGTTAGGTTAGGTTAGGTTAGGTTAGGTTAGGTTAGGTTAGGTTAGGTTAGGTTAGGTTAGGTTTAGGTTAGGTTTAGGTTAGGTTTAGGTTAGGTTTAGGTTAGGTTTAGGTTAGGTTTAGGTTAGGTTTAGGTTAGGTTTAGGTTAGGTTTAGGTTAGGTTTAGGTTAGGTTAGGTTTAGGTTAGGTTTAGGTTAGGTTTAGGTTAGGTTTAGGTTAGGTTTAGGTTAGGTTTAGGTTAGGTTTAGGTTAGGTTTAGGTTAGGTTTAGGTTAGGTTTAGGTTAGGTTTAGGTTAGGTTTAGGTTAGGTTTAGGTTAGGTTTAGGTTAGGTTTAGGTTAGGTTTAGGTTAGGTTTAGGTTAGGTTTAGGTTAGGTTTAGGTTAGGTTTAGGTTAGTTTAGGTTAGGTTTAGGTTAGGTTTAGGGTTAGGTTTAGGTTAAGGTTTAGGTTAGGTTTAGGTTAGGTTTAGGTTAGGTTTAGGTTAGGTTTAGGTTAGGTTTAGGTTAGGTTTAGGTTAGGTTGGGTTTAGGTTAAGGTAAGAAACTGGTTAGGTGGCTCAGACGAGCACTAAAATACTTAGGCCAAAAAAGGCACCATTGTGATGCCACATGGTGTCAAAATAACGGCTCAGAGACATAAAACCATAAGTTACCACAGTTTTGTCGCATTTAGATATTTAGATAGGCTTCTGATTTCGATCGTTGTTATTTCTGATTGATCTTCTAAGAAGCACTTTCACATATGTTCGAACCTTTTTTATTCAGAGCTGGGTATTGACAGGGAAGATGTTCAATAGTTTCTTCTTCATCTCCATCTCCATAGAGCTATTGGAATCTGGTAATCAAATAAATCAGCCATTGGTATTACTGGTGTCATTTTGGCTAAAGTTTCCGATGGTTGTTCGAAAGATTTCCTTTCTTAATTTACGAGCTGAAGACGATAAAGTCCCTTTCTTCATTCTTACCGTTTCTCGCGACATATGTGTATGAGCTCAGATTAAGCTTATATTCGAATATTAAGCCTTGATACTTATCGTGGCGAGAAACTTGTTTAAAGGTGTTAATCTAGAGATGAGTTTTTTTAAAATTTGTGTTGCCTCCATGACTGCTGTAGTAGATGTCTCAGCAACTTGTTTGCTTTTGGCAGTCTTGAAATTTTCAAGAGTGTCAATAAGTTCAGCACATTTCAGATTCAAATCGGTAGATTATGGTCCTTAATTTTTTTTCAATTGGTCGTTATATAAGCCGCTGTTTTTGGGGCTCTAGGATTCCATGGTGGGTGTCTACCAACTGGAGAGTTTTTATTTTTTCCAAGCCTTCTTATCCATTATGTCCATACTAGTTGTAATGGCAACAAACTCCTCCAAGCAAATTTTATCCCATCCCTAGGTAAGAGCCCTTTTACGTCGAGCTTAGGCCGCCGTATGGAATTCTTGACCGTCCGTACACAATTTTAAGATACACGAATATTCGTTCGTATTATTACAAAACTAGTTTTCAACTACCTTAAAATTTAAATTAAGTTACCACTTGAGTATAATAAACTTTAACGCATGAAATAATTGGGTCTAACATAATGTAGGATTATTTATTATATTTGTCCTAAATAACTACATAAAAATATATATATATATAGAAACATTGTTGGGAAAGGGTTACTTTAGCAAAAGATAAAGTTTATGCGACCTTCGGTTCATTTATGAAACAGTCAGCCTAAATATACAAAACTTTTTCATAAAATTATAAAATGTTTGACTCTAAAATTAGATCAGCCTTGGCCCCAGGTTGATGAAACCTCTTAGCATATGCAAATCACAATTTTCGAAATCTATGCAAGGTCAATGATGCAAATTGGATTTGTTGAATTTGTGTTCGGTTTACCAAATTACAACTAAAATATTCACTTTTAAATTGTCGTTGAAGGTTACACATAAACAATTTTAGCCATTTAACTTATTTAATACAATAGCAAAAAAATTCGAAAAAGCAAATGTGTTGCCTAATTTTGTGTTCTTCATAAATCGAATAAAATTTAAACAGGAAAAAAAAAATTGCACGAGTTGGGTTGAGCTGAGAAAAAAGGAAGGAAATAAGAACTTTTTTATTTGTTTGCAAAGCCCGAAAAAAACTTCAACAATTTGAAAGACACCAGGGACTGCTTACACGAGTACCTGCATGAGGTGTACAAAAACGTTGGGGAAGAGCAGCAGCCTCAAGGCGCACAAAAACAAAATCAATTTCAGTCTAAACACATTTATTGGTAGGTATTATTTGTACCACACACACCCTGTGTGTGTGTGCGGTTTGAGAACACCCAACACCCCGAATGGATTTGAGTTTGAGTTTTGTTAACCTGTTAACAAAAAGAAAAATACAAAACAAAAATTGTTGGGAGAAAAATATAAAAAATAAAACAGAAGCATTCGTTTACGTTTATGGATATAAAGCTTTGAATACGCTTCACAAGTTTAAATAGCCAGAATTTTAGGAATATATTTAACTTATTTGCTTTTATTTTTTAGTAGATGATGGCTAAATTCCTCTTAAAAGTAGAAATGTATTCAATCTAAAATGAAAGAACTTGAAATATACAATTTCTCTATAGACAGACAGACGGACAGTTGGCGGTAATTATTGTAGATCGTGTCACTTTGTTAGCCCGATTAAAAATGAAATCGTTTTGATGTATTTTATCCACTTCAAATGTTACAAACTCTTTCAAAAATTTGAAAAACCCAAAGAGGGTGCACAGTAGCAAAAAATGAATCAGGCATAAAAGTTTTACATTCACACAATTGAATACACAATTGGCAAACGTAAGAAAAAAAGTTTTTGTGAATTTGTTTGGTTTTTTTTTTGTTCCCAACATAAATCCATGGAAACAAACAAATTTTAACAGGATTATCGTTTCGCGAAACAAGGTGTACAGCTTATACCGAAATACAATAAATGCGAATGCGAATGCTCAATTGGCTTGGCTTGACTTGAATCGAGCAACATTTTACGCTCAAATAAATCGACTAGCAGAAATGTTTTTATTTATTTTTCTTTTCTTTTCTTTTATTTTGTTTATTTATTTTTAATGCAATTTTGTGGCTGTTTTACTGCTCTATAAACGAATGAGCAAAAAATTTTAAGCAAATTCGTTTATTGCGAATAAGCAAATTTTATTTTATGGATAAAAATTAAGAAATCAAAATTAAACAAGAATAATCCTTAGCAAATTTTGAGTTACTATATTACGAAACAATAATGTTTTAAATGCAAATACTAAAAATTTTGGTGAGGTTTGTGTAGAGTATATTCCTTTAAAAGGGTGTACAGAGAATAAATTGCTAGATGATGGTGTCACTATCAATAATTGTCTCCTAAAAGAAAGCAGACGGACCGACAAACAAACAAACAGACAGACAGCGGAATAGACAGAAGGGAGCTCATACAGATATAGCTAGAGTAACTCATCTCTCGATGATGATCATGAATAAATAAACTTTTATAGGGCCAGTCAAGACGTTTTCTGCGTTTTATACAGGGTCTGGCACTCTATTCAAAAGGCTCTCCATTGAATTCGCGTTTGAGAGTCATTGTGTGGTCGAAATGAAGTTCCGAACGTTGTTATACCCGCCACACATAGTGTGAAGGGTATTATCAGTTTGTCGGAAAGTTTGTAACTCATTAAAGGAGGCATCGGAGACCCCATAAAGTATATATATTATTGATCAGCTCGACGAGACGAATCGATCTAGCCATGTCCGTCTGTCTGTCCGTCCGTCCGTCCGTCCGTCTGTCTGTCTGTCTGTTGCAATGCGTTTTTCTCGGAAAGTTTTATAGATATTGACCTGAAACTTTAAACTTAAGCTTTTTGTGTTCCTAGGCAGTTTGTATGGCAGAACCAAGGTGCCACGCCCACTTTTAGATATAGCCCCCATACAAACTTACCATTTTTTTCTATATTTTTCTATGAAAATAGTTATTATTTATGAATGTTTTGACTACGAATCGGGTAAAAAACACTTTTAATCCAATATCCATCCATCCAATATCAAAAGAAAGGTACCTGGCCCATTTTTAGATATAGCCCCCATGCAAACTTACCATTTTTTTGTCGATTTTTTGTATGAAAATTTTTATTATTTGTAAATGTATTTATTACAAACATGGATAAAAGCATTTCTAATGACATCCAGTTTCATAAGAAAGGTGCCACGCCCATTTTTTGATATGTCCCCCCATAAAAACCAATCGCTCATTTTTCAGATTTTGTATTAAAATAGTTCTTATTTATGGATATATTCACTTCAATCTGTGTAAAATCACTTCTACTGTTATCCTATGTAATTGCTTCCGATATACGAAGGATAGCCATAAACATATAGACCCATACAAACTCACCTTCTATTTTTTTATTTTTTCAAGAAAATGAATAAAGTTTCGTGTGGTGGGTATTTAAGCTTCGGTTCTACCGAAGTTAACGCTTTTTCTTGTTTTTAGCTAATTTTGGTTCAGTCTCGCTTTGGGAGACGATGTCAAGTCTTGTTGAAATGTTCATGTTCTGTGACCGAAGTGTTTGTTTCCCCCGGCTTCAAAGCAGCCTTCTGAACACATTTCCGATTACACTAGTTTACAAATTTTGATTTGGTTGAAGGTTCTGGGTTCTCATTGAATTACACATAAAATGTTCGAACTCTTAAAATAAATTACGGCAATTTTTGTTATTTGTTTATAAAATGGTTATAAATAATTTTAAATAATAATTTTAAATGCATTGTGTACTTAAGTGTGAATCGCATAGCTTCCGGAAGAGGACGCGCAGTACATCGTCTAGTATTAGTTCAATTATTGCGACGCATTCATTACGTTTTAATTTGTATATCCGAAACCAATGGAGATTCCAAGATGAAACTTACCGAACATGTAAACCATACTTGGAATTTTCATGTTATTTTTAAATTGTTCAACTTAATTTTTTTTAGTAGAAAACAATGAAAAACATTATCTTTGGTGGAACGAATCTTTAAATAGTTTATGTGTGATCATCTCTGTCTTAGATAGAACCTCGAGATGTTATATAAGGGCTACATGTCATAGTGACCCGATCCGTATCATATCGGTGGTGTGGGTATATAGGATGATATAAGATGTTTTTTTATCTAGATTGGAGTGAATATATTGAAAAGAAAGAACTTTTTTCATTCCCGAAAATGGGCGGTAAGTTTGTCTATACAAACCCTATAGCCCCTATGGGCTATACCTGAAAATGGGCGTGCACGTTGCTTTTGATACTGGATGACATATGAAGCGTTTCTACCCAATTTGGAGTGAATTCCCATTTTTATACAAATACTTTATTTTTATTCGAAAACGGGCGGTTAGTTTTTATGGATGTTATACCTAAAAATGGGAGTGGCACTTTCATTTTCGAACGTTACCCAGTCATTGCCGAGAAAAAGCTTAAGTTTAAATTTCAAGGGCCGATGTTGAATGTGAACCACTCCTAAACGTGAAGTTTTTTCCTGCATTTCTTTTGACATTTCTCAACTTCAGACTAACTCAATTTGAACCATGGAAAGATACACAATTGAGCAACGCGTTAAAGTTATTCAGGCCTTTAATGAAAATGAGCGTTCAAATCAAAATGCATATCACAGCTAACGAAACAATGGCTCTTTGCGCGAAAAATTTGATGGCCGAATAATCTCACGTCGCGGCGATGTCAACTGGCCGCCAAGATCATGTGATTTGACACCGTTGGACTTCTTTCTTTGGGGTTATTTGAACGAAAAGGTGTACGCCAATAAGCCAACAACAATTCAAGAGCTAAAGTATGAGATAATTCGGCACATTAACGACATTGAACCTCAATCGGCATCGAAAATTTAGACCATCGGATGGACGTGTGCCGCCGAAGCCGTGGAGGCCATTAGGCCGATATTTTTTCCATACATAATTGAGTCATACCAATATATCATAATAAAAAGAAAGGTCAATAATTTTCTAAAAAATTCGTGTTTTATTCAAAATCAACATCGGCCCTTGAAATTTAACCACCCTATATATTTTTAAAACTAGGCGAATGAATCGGTTATCGTCAAATAGACAGACGGTCATGGCTATTCCGATTTATCTCATCGAGCTGATCAAGAATATATATACTATATGGGATCTGTGATGCCTCCTTTACTGCGTTACAAACTTTCGGACAAACTAGATATACCAGCTTACACTATGAGTAATGGGTATAAAAATTTGGTTCATGAGAACTCAGAATCTTTTTTGGAAACGAGTAGAGAACGCCCATCCACAGTTACAGCGGACTAAAATCATTTTTGTAGCGGATGCTGCTTCTTGATGATTTACCGACGGCTCAAATTCACGTATGAACGTTTAACGATTAAGTAAACCCTAACGTTTAAAGAGTTTATAAATTGTTCAATAGACCGCCTTCCGACAAGCGATGCAACTCCTTCGCTCACTCAAATCTAACTTGTTGTTGCTTTGGTGTAAGATCATGTGCCGTTTGGAACGTGTTAAGCTTGACCTTGAGCTCCTATTTCAATATGCAAATTTATATTTATTTGTGACCGCTGCATCTTTGGTCTGAAGCTAATCGTTAATCACAGAATATTTCCTCCCAACCCAACGGAGTTTCCTTCTCAAGAGAGCTTTCTGTTTAGTTTAAAGGAATAAAGTTTACTTTTCGTACAGCCTAAAAACCAGTTAAACACTTTGATTAAAAAAAATACTTGCTTGTTTCATAAAAAAAAGGAAATAAGTAAAAAAACACAAGAAAGCACGCTTGAAGTCGAGTATGAAGTCGACTACAAGGTACCCTTTTTCCTAATCTTTATGTACCTTTAGTTTAGTCTTATCATAGAACCATACTTTATTGTAATGGATTTTCAATTTTTACTCAAAAAAATTGGGTAAATTTGTTTGGGGCAATCCCTTAAAATGGAACAACAGAAAAACCGATTGTAAGCGACTACTTGGCGGTGCAGGAGAGTACAAGTTTCAAATATGATGACCCTATCTCTTATAGTCTCTGAGATAATATTTCTCCTAAGGCAGACAGCAGGACAGATAGAAAGACAGGCAGACAGACATAGCTAGATCGACTCTCCTTGCAATGCTGATCGGGTATATATATACTTTATAGGGTCTAGCATGCTCCGTTCTGCACAAAATTAATATACCTTTTTACCCTTTGGATACAGGGTATAAAAATCTCTTAAAGTGGAACAGCTGAAAAAAGCTAAATGTAAAAAAATAATATTTTGAGGGGGTAATCTGTTAAATAGGTCGATTAGAACATAATGTGCTGAATTATGATTGACAAACGAGAAAAGTAAAATGTTTCAAAGTTGGCATTCGTTCGGTTTTCATTCATTTTCATTCATTCAAACGAGTTGTAGAACAAAAAAATACAAAGAAAATTTTACAAAAAAAAAAAAAAAAAACAAAAAGAGCAACAGAAAAAGGCAAACTGAAAACAAGTGGAATAGGCATGAAAATTCTAATTTTGTTTTTCTTTTCTTTATCTATTTTTATTCCTACTACTAAGAAATTTTTTGTTAATGTTTTTGCCATTGTTTTGCCTAATTGGAAATAGGGACAAACCTAATGTATTCGGTTTGGTTTTATTAAAATTTGTCGCCATGACACAGTGACACGGTTCATTTTTAAAAGAAAACAAGCTGAAAAATTATTAAAGAAATTAGAATAAAGACAGATAAAAAACTAAATCAATAAAAGAAATTTAAAAAAATAAAATAATGCAAAGAGAAAAGATGGCACTAAAACAACTTAAAATGGGTATAATTGCGCGTGAAGCGAGAGGAAGCATTAAGATAAAAATGTTGAAGCAAAAAGGAAGAATCAATTTCTCCACATATAATCTTATGAAAAAAAAACAACAACTGAGAGCATAGAATGGCGCTAACCCAAGGTTGAAAGATCAGTAAGTTCTAAAAGATCGGTAAAGGGCGGAAGATGAAAGTCAACGGACCATTAAGACAAATAAGGTTCCTAAAAGTTAAACGGGGGAAATAGCTTTTGAACTTATTCAATTCCTGATGAACAGCATAATGTTGGTTCCAAACCCAAGATGCAAATTCTAAGATCGGTTGCACAAGTGTATTGAAGTTTTGTAATGTAAGGGCCGTCAAACTTCTAAGAACAACGCTTTATAAGCCTAGTCTTGTTTTTTTGTTCATTGTGGTTATATAAACATTAAAGCTTAATTTTGGGTCCATGAGAATAACCAAATCACAAAAATTTAGTTAATTAAAGAGCCTATGATAAGATAAAAAAAAATGTGGACGCATTCTAGCAGCTCAGCGCAAGTTTTTAATAAATAACAAGAAAGAACGCTGAAGTCGAGTATGCTCGACTGCAAGATACCCTTTACCCAAAACTTTATGCACCTTAAGTTAATTCCTATCTTACGCTACCTCTTTATATTGGATTTTCATACAAAAACTTAAAAATTGGGGTATATTTGTATGGGGGCTATACCTTAACTTTTTTTATGCTAAATTTGAGCTTCCTAGAATAAACAAGAAATCGTCGAGTATGCTCGACTGCAAGAAACCCTGTACCCAATATTTATGAATCTTAAGATCGGTTCTATTTTACTACCATACCATACCTCTTTGAATTGAATTTTCATACAAAAAACTTAAAAAATCTGGTATATCTTTGTATGGGGGTTATACCTAAAATTTTGATGGTCCTACCCATATTGGGACATTTTATTGGGACTATCATAGATATAATTGACACTAAATTTCAACTTCTTAGATTAAAAAACAATGACGTTTTTATGCAAAATCCCATAATTTTGGGGTATATTTATATGGGGGGATATATCTAAAATTTTGTTGGTCCTACCCATATTGGGACATTTTATTGGGACTATCATAGACATAATTTATACTAAGTTTGAACTTCCTAGAATAAAAAACAATGACGTTTTTTTTATCCAAAAACCCAAATTTTAGGGGTAAATTTGTATGGGGGTACCCCTTAAATGGGTCTAGAGAAATCCCGTTTGCAAGTGAACACTTGACGGCTCAGGAGAGTCTATTATAAGTTTCAAATATGGTGGCCATATCTCTTATAGTCTCCGAGATAATCTCTCTCATACGGCAGATAGCAGGACATACGGACGGGCAGACATAGCTATGTTAGTTTGACTCCCCTTCCAATGCTGATCAAGAATATATATAATTTAAAGAATCTATCTTGCCTCCTTCTGTCTGTTTAAAAATAAATTATTAAACTATTTTTGCATATATAGCGATATGTCTTCGGGGTCCATCTTTAATACATACATCAAATAAACAATGTTCCTAAAGATATATAAGCACAGAGTATTATGTTTTGAGTGAAAAGATTGTTACATATTTAATCTAAAAACAGAATAATTATGTTATTTTAAATTTTTAGATGCCTTGGAATATTTTTTTTTATCGAAAATCTTTTCCAATCTTGTACAAACAAAAGAGCATGTATTATGGAAATAAGAACCCTTCTCTAATAAACAAAATGAGATAGAAAATGTATTCAATTTGAAATTGGAATCTATTCGAACTAATTCAGTTAATTTCTTTAGCATTCGAACCAATTTTCATTTCTTAACCGACACAAGTCAAAACGATTTGGCTGACATTTTAATGGGTGCAAAACGGTTCAAATCTTTTTATTTTCTGTTTGCCCCCTACAAATCTACCCCCTACAAATCTACCCCCTACAAATCTACCCCCTACAAATCTACCCCAAAATTAATGATTTTTTCATAAAAACGTAGTCGAGCATACAGGTCTTCAGCGTTCGTTTCTTGTTTTTGTGTGAAAATAGCTAGTAATTATGAATATAATCGCTCCAAATGGGGTAAAAACACTTTTAAAGTCATCCTATATATATTTTACTGATATTATAAGGATCAGTCCACTATAACACATAGTCCTATCCTGTCCTATCTGTCCTTAGGTTTACAGTTGACCCCATTATTGTGTCTAAGCTTTGGTTTTATCGGACTATTGACTCTAAGCCATATCTTCTCCAAATTTTACCAAAGCCACTGATGATCATAAATAAACTAAGCAAAGATGAGGCGGGTGGTTGAACTTTGGTTACACCGAAGTTTTTCCGTTTTTCCTTGTTAATCTTAATATGTACGCTATCAAGAGTTCGAAAAAGTAGCAGCAAAATCACTTTTAAAAGAATTGTATGATTGCATAAATTTTTACAGATTGATTCGAAAAATGGGTGCTCACATTTTTTGGAAGAAATTTCTTCTGATATACTTATAGCAGAAACATTAATGTGTTTACCTTAAATTTCTATAAAATTTTTCCATTTAAGTAAATTAAATTTATTTTATCATAAATAATAAAAAAAATTGTCTGACTTTATATAAAATTGTTTTGATTTGTTTTATTTTAGCACGAGTTACTATTTTGTTGCTGGACAGCGCCGGATAAATCAATGAGCCATGCTGAGCCATTAAAGGCACAATGTGCCACAAAGAGCAATATAAACATTAAATGACTTCAAAACCTTTTTTTTTACTTGTACATATTACATATACTATGAATCGTTTATACTATATATACATAATTTAATGATCCAATGTCTCACGGTGTGGAATATAAATGGTGATTGGGGCAAGTCTCTTCGTTAACCTGCGGCCTTCTATTAATGGTCGCAATAAATTATCGTTATTAGGGCGCATCCGCAAGCGTTAGGCAGCATATTTAAACGCTTTGTCACTATCACTCACACTTGTGTCGTACATAAATAAATGAATGCATGGATGGATGGATTGATAGAAGCAAGAATTGTTCTTTTTTGAGCTTTCGCTGGACATCATTTTAACAACGGAAAAAAAAAAAACAACAAAAAATCAACTCATAAAAATCATGTTCAAGTGCGGAAGTAAACTTAAATGCTGCTGCACCCTCGCACCAAATCGTGACATTTTTTGATTGTGTAGCGAAAATAAAAAATAAAAAAAAATTATATAAAGCTAATTTATGCCTAATCAAATAAAATTCTTTTTTTCTTTAAATTTTATTATTCGTTGAATTATTTATTCACAGTTTTTTTTCTTCTTTTTGTTGTTCTAAAAATTTGTTACACGAAGTTTGTGCGGTATTTTTATTTTGAAGTTGAGTTTGTAACACCAAAAAATAAAAGTCAGAAATTTTATAAAATATGTATTTTGAAAAACGTTTTTTTTGCGAAGCCAGTAAACTACGGCTTAGCAATAAGTTGCTTATCTATAAATGGTTATTATGCCATCGTTGAGATATGGGGTATAACTCTGGGGCACTGACTCGAAAACCCATATTGAGCGTGTACAAAGAATGCAAAGTAAGACTCTACGATGTATCTGCAATGCTCCGTGGTTTGTTCATAACACGGTCATTAGCAACAACTTAGATGTGCCATTAGTCTTTGATGAAATAAATCGACACAGCTCCAGATACAACGATCGTCTACGTGATCACATTAACCCATTGGCTTCGGCTCGCTATCAACACATGCAGAAGGCGCCTCAAGAGACTCCACCCAGATGATCCACCTACGCGGCAATAGACTCCAATAGTATTATGACTTATTATACTTAAAGCTAATACTTTAACTTCTTGTCTCGTTTTAGATTTCATAAATATGTTTAAAGTTTCTTCAGTGAAATGCTCAACATAAATAAACAATATAAAAAAAAAAAAATAAAACGTTTTTCTCCATACAAAAAGTAAAAAGAGCGCTTTTTAAAAAAAAAGTATTTTGAATTGATAAGTAAAGAACGTTGGCCTTTTGAAATATATTTTGTATATAATTTGTTCTTAAATTTAATATGCATCTCAGATATGTTATTTTATGCAAAAAAACTCTCAGCTTTTGAAGTTCCTGTTGGGATCAAATAATGAAGGCTCAGTGTCTTTATAAAAATTCAAGTGGTCGAAAATGGCTTTGCTGGGTCTTGTTTGTAAGTTTTTTTCATTATACAAGTAAAATAAAATTATACAATATTTTTGAAGAGTTAACAGTGGAAACTGAAGTGAACTCTCCAATATTTTTTTGCGGGTCCAATGGGCTCTTAATAAACGCATTAAAGGAGGAATCGGAGACCCCATAAAGTACATATTATATATTATTGACTAGCACGACGAGACGAATCGATTAAGCCATGTCTGTCTGTCTGTTGCAATGCGTTTTCCTCGGAAAATTTTTCATGGTATTGCTCTGAAATTTTAAACTTAAGTTTTTTTGGTACCACGCCCCTTTTCATATATAGCTCCCATACAAACTTACCACTTTTTCGATTTTTTGTATGAAAAAGTTATTATTTGTAAATGTATTTACTACAAATTGGGTAAAAACATTTCTAATGTCATCCAATACCAAAACCAAGGTGCCACGCCCATTTTTGTGTATAGCCCCCTACAAATGCACCGCTCTCTTTTAAATTTTTGTATGAAAATAGTTCTTAGTTGTGAATATATTCACTCCAGTCTGGGTAAAACCACTTCTATATGATAAAAGATCTATAATTATAACATACAGACCCCATACAAACTAATTAAAGTTTCGTGTGGTGGCTATTTGAGCTTCGGTTTAACCGAAGTTAAAGTTTTTTCTTTTGTATTAAATATTTTATTTCAAAATAAAAAGATGTATGTAATGGCTTGGTTCACTCCAACTTACCAAATATAGCTCACTACATCCCATTCACGTCATTAACGGCAACCAGCTGGGTTAATACCCTAAGTGATGCCCAGGCTTATAATAAGCTGTAATGGTCATACATATATCTGCTTTGAATTTGGCTTCATACTGATTTACTCCAATTAAATGTCTCTTTTCAATTTCTTAAACATCAGTTTCTTGGGGACTTTTAGTGTCTGCAATATCCAGATCATAAAGAGCCTTGGCAAAAAATGCCGGTTTCAAAAAGTTGGTTAAGATGGCCCAATAATCCATCCAAAATTTTAAGATGAGCATATGACTGGTTTAGGAAATATCTGAGGTAAAGTGGACTCTGCATAGGCAAGCATTACATGAGTATCACAAGTGAATATTTGAATAAATATAATCAGTGTCGGTACGTCCGCCCAAATTTTCTATAGACACTTTGACCTAAATAGATATTTCCTAAATTTGTCGTATGCTCATCTTAAAATTTTGCAAGGATAATTCGGCCATCATAACTAACTTTTGGTATACTAAAAGTTTTAAAAATCGATGTCCTGAAATGGGCATTTTTGCCTAGGCCTTGCCGAGGCTCTTTGGTCAACTAATTCGGCAATTGAAAGTTTTATGGGATAATCTTCACTATATTTTTTTTATAGAGCTGACTTCTGTTTCGGAAAAGTAGAAAAATTATTGGTGGAAATGTTTGTATTTTTTGTCCAAATATTCTCCATGGCCAGATGTCACTTGTGACAGACGAATCTACAAAATATTCATTTTGAATGCATTATTTAATATTTTCGGCGCAAATCTAGATTAATTTTGGGTACTCACAATTATGAAGAGCATTAATGCTTGTATTCTATTAAAATAAAAGTTTTTCCTTGTTTTTAATGTTAATGTAGACCGTAACATTTCCAGTAACAATTCATTCGTTTATGCTCATGCAATGAAATCACCTTTGAACTCCCAAAAAAAATACTCCAAGGGCAATGTTACTCCCAGAACGCTGAGTCATCATGACATCTGCTGCCTCATTTGTTCTCTATTTTGCCACTTGAAGGACACTTGACTATTTTTATCACTAATAGCCTGCAACAAAAAAATAAAAAAAATTGACGATGCTTAAAAAATAAAAAAAAAAAATAAAAAGTCACAAGTGCTGAAAGAATGTTGACAAATTCTATTTGTCTGTCCCCGAACAGCGAAGACAAATTATCGAACGGAAAAAGTAGTTTTTTTTTTATTTTTGAGCTCTACAAATTACGCGCATCTAAGAACACCGTCCATGCAAGCAAGCAAGCAAGTCACTCAAAATGGACGCCAGGTATCATGGACGTCAGCAGTACAATCTCCTAGCGAAGCAAATAAAAACAAAAACAACAACAATGTAAATTTTTCACTATCATTAATTACACGCTCGGTGAATTTATCCACCCAAAAAACAAAAAAAAAAATAAGGCGTTAAATTTATAAGCCAATCTACCATCACCTCCCAAAAATTTCATTTCCTTAACTCAACATCCGGGAAAGAACAACAGATTGCGCGCCTTGCCTTGGTTTGCTATTTCGCTGTCTGATTTTGTTGTCGCAATTTAAGTTGACTGAGGTTAAGTTAGGTTATGTACATACTTAAGTTTGTAAGTAAGTAAGTAATTCGTACTTCGTATAGCGGTCCAAAGAGTTTAACATTTATTTACGTTGACTCCAAAAGGTAAATTGCTTTAATTTAGTTGATTACAAATACAATTAGCTTGGTTTATTTGATTTGCGTACTTTGAGAGATTGAATAATGTTTATAGTCTGACTGACTGAGATTTACTTAACAATTTTTATTGTTGATTCATTTCAGTTTTGGGCTTAAACGATTGTGTACATTTATTAATGGTTTATTTATAAATTATTTGAACGTTTTGAATGTAAGCAAAGTAAAAGTATTTAATAAGAAAAATATTGATTTTTTTTTTGAAATGTCGAAATGTATGTAATATGCCAACGAAGATATATTTTTATTAGTTTAAGATCATTCTCCCGATGTGATTATCAAAAACATGGAGTGAGTCAGAGAAGGCTGATGATGGTTACCGACCAACAACAAATATAACAAGTAAAAACGTTAACTTCGGTACCACCGAAGCTCAAATACCCGCAGCACGAAACTTTAATAATTTCTTGAAAAAATAAAAAAATCGAAGGCGAGTCTGTATGGGGTATATATGTGATAGTGGCCCGATCCTTGTGACATCGCAAGCATATTCATAGGATAACAGTAGAAGTGATTTTACCGAAACTGCAGTGAATATATCCATAAATAAGAACTATTTTTTTTTACAAAACCTGAAAAATGTGCGCTAGGTTTGTATGGGGGTCATATGAAAAAAATGGGCGTGCACCTTTTTTTGATATTGAATGCCATTAGAAGTGTTTTACCCAATTTGTTGTAAATACATTCTTAAATAATAACTATTTTTGTACAAAAAAATCGAAAAAAATGGTAAGTTTGTATGGGGGCTATATCTAAAAATGGGCGTGGCACCTTGGTTCTGACTTACAAACTAGGAGCACAAAGGGCTAAAGTTTAAAATTTCAGGTCAATATCTTTAAAACATTCCGAGAAAAAGGCATTGCAACAGACAGACAGACGGACATGGCTAAATCGATTCGTCTCGTCGAGCTGATCAATAAAATATATACTTTATGGGGTCTCCGACGCCTCCTTTAATGCGTTAAAAACTTTCCGACAAACTGATAATACCCTTCACACTATGTGGGGGGGGGTAATCAAAAAATTGCATCCCGCTACACCCATCGCTGAAATCAACGAATGTCTAACTAGCCATGGACATTCGGTTAGAAACCATTTCAAATCTTAAAAGTCGCTTCACCAAAAATCCTCTGCCTTTTTTATAGACTTAGAGCCTAATGAGAATAACAAAAAGTCTACAAGCTAAGACATGTGAATAATGCCATCATAACAGTTGAACCACACCGAAATTGTACAATGCTTTCGGTGTCAGGAGTTTGGCCTTACGAAACGATATTGTAAGAAAAGCTTTCCAGCTTGGCCACACAGAAGACAAAAAACCAGTTGACACACCAAGTGGGCATCCAACAAAACCACACTGCAAGCTATAAGAAATGCAGAGTTGACCAGAATTTAATAAAGAAAAGCATGCAAATTCCAGTAATGTTCAGTCAAATCCTGTTAATATACCAAATCGTCCAACAATAAATGACAAAGTTTAGCACATATGCTGGAAGCGGTGAAATTTCTTGAAGATAAACCAATTAATAATAATTTAACGATGAGAATTGGGAGTCAATGTTAAGTAAACAAATTGAATTTACAAATAGTCTTCTTAGCATGATGATAATGCTTATGACAAAATTATGCAAGTAAATTTACGCATAGCTATTTGGAATGCAAAACGGCCTGGGAAACCATCGCCTTGAAATTGAACATTTTCTACACCATCAATACATTGACATATTATTAATTTCTGAGACTCACTCTCACATCAAGATCATATTTAAAAATTTAGAAAGTTCGACCTCATAATAGCCAATCAACCTGACGTCAGAGCTCATGCTGGTAGCGCCATACTGAGGTTTAAATCTTAAACAAAATATGAAGAGATTGGAGTCGAGAACTTCAACAATTCAAGCTGCACGTCAATAAAAGTAAAGTGCGTGACGGGTAACTGAAAAATTT